>JAOYNU010087701.1:0-50269 GCA_026745395.1 Tympanopsis confertula | reverse complement strand
TAACAACGACCCGCCGTCATCACCATGGGGTCCTCGCGGTGGTCTTTCCGACGCCCAGCCTCCGATTGCCCGTCCCAAGTCTTCATCTGGGCACCAGCCGATGGGACAGTTCAGCCAGCCTTCCGCTTCGTCAGGTCTGCGGTCCCCTCTCCCCCAGACTGCCACTATTCCCGCACCGGATATCGAGCCGCCTTTGCTTTCACCATATAATGTTGGCAACCACAGCTGGGCATCCATGACCAACACCCCGATGACGGCCACCTTTGGTCAGCAGCAAAACCAAGGCAACTCCCAGGCTGATATGGTGGCGAACGCGACCGCTATGAAACTGGCAGCGCTCTCAACGGTGAACAACCGCATTGCGCTTGACGATGCTCGGAAGTACCGCCGCTCCCGCTCCAATGACGGACAGGGACGTAACACAAATGCGAACAACAACGTTTCTCAGGGTCTGCCAAGCCCAGGCCTGCCGGGAAACAACCTGGTGGGTGGTCAGCTTTTGAACCCCCAGCAACTGGCTGCTCTGCAGGCCCAGCAGCAAGCCGCCTTGGCGGGTGGACGCTCTCGTCCCACCTCGCCTGGAATCGCCCTGCAGGGTGCCGGAGGTCTTGGTCCTATGAATTTCACCTCCCCTCAGAACAACGGATTCTTAGCCGCCTACGACCCCAACAACCCGCTCATGGGCAACGGACTGAACTCGCTCGGCATCGGGCAATTCGGACTCGGTAGCGAGGGTTATCTCTCTGATCACTCCGAGGTGGCCCGAGGACGCTCTCCTCGCGGTCGACGTGGTAGCTCCAAGCCCCCAGAGGATCCCACCGACCCCTCTCTTCTGAAGGATATCCCCAGCTGGCTGCGATCCCTTCGTCTGCACAAGTACACCGACAACCTCAAGGACCTCAAGTGGACCGAGCTTGTTGAACTGGATGAGAAGGCTTTGGAAGACCGAGGTGTCAATGCACTGGGTGCCCGAAACAAGATGCTTAAGGTAAGCTTTATAAATTTCCATATACCGACAAATACTAATCAAAAACAGGTCTTCGAGCAGGTTCGCGAAGCCCGTGCCGACGGAAAGTTCGAAGCGCCATCGTAAAATGTCAATTCTCATGCATAAGCATGGCATGGCGGCTGTCCAGCTTCCTGTGGAGGCCGACAGCTCCGTCCAAGCGATATTGTGAATATGTTGTTCATGTTCTATCATCTGTGCTGTTTATTTTTTTTCTATCTTTCGTTCTTCCTCATTCGGTCTGTGATCTTTTTGTTCCCCCTAATACGATGATGGATGTGAGATTCGACATGTATCAAACGCAGTGATGTCAAGAAACGGATTCATGAAGGCTTCGGGGTACTGGACAAAAACGGGGTAATCGTAGATATGAACAGGATCGTCCTGCCTTATTTAAGCTCGGAGACTGACTCTGAATCAAAATTATACAATTTTTCCTAAACTTGCTGGAGTAAAGAGCTGGAGTAGAGCACGCTATACTCGTAAGTCGCCTAGCAAAGCACGTGGCCCGTGCGTTTAGAAACCACGTCCGAAGTTCTGCCCCGACCTCCCTCACGCCACTACCAGGCCTGCCATTGTCAACTCACCTACTTGGAACACTCCAAGGCTGCTCAATCCTGTCGTCGATAAGGCACGCAGTCTTACTTCAGAAGTCATCGGAGTATCCCAACCTGCGAACGCGACTCCGCGCAATAAAACCGTGCCGCAATCAATAAAGCCACCATGGCTCCCACCAAGCAAGAGCTCTCATTGCTCATCAACCCTCTCGTCCCAGAGGCGGTCCAACATAACACAAGGGTACGCTTTTATCACATCCCCTCACCACAAGCTTAGATCATCCACCGAGATCTCAACCACCCCTCATCCGCACCAATATCCCAAAACACCACTCTCCAATCTCCTCTAAGAAAGTAACTAGGTCCTCTCCTCTCTCCACAGCCTGACAGCCTTCCTCCTCGGCATCTCAGCCGGAATCCTCGCCCTCCAATCCGCCATCGGCTTCGCCTTCTACTTCGCCGGTACAGTCCTCGTATCCGGCCTCTTCCACCTCGTCCTTCTCAAGCGCTCTGGCGGTGCCGGCTCAGGCGCATTCTTCCCTGGTAGCGGAGGTGAGATTGATGGCGACATTTCGATGGATAAGCGCGGAGTGACGCGGATGGAACTCAATGGAGAGAAGAATGGGGGAAGACGGTATGTTCTTCGGAGTGGAGCGTGGAAGGATGTTTGGTTTGGTGGTGGTGTGCTTAGTGAGGCTTTGTCGGGCTTTGTGCTGGGTTGGGCTGGTGTTGGGGGTGTTTTGAGATAGGTGATGAACTGTGAGGTCTGGATATAGATAGATCAATGAGATTTCAGTTGAGTGGATATGCCATTTGGAAATATGTAGTGCTTGCTTTGGTGATGTTTGCTTTGGGTTTACGTGTTGGTTTGCGCTGCATTGTTCTGGTCGTAAGGGTTTCATCGACCCATATTAATTGAACATGCTTCAATTGGTTACTATTGGTGGTATTCCATGTCCAGGTGCGCGCATGGCTCTATTTGCTAGCTTTGGGCAGTAAGACATTTGACACGCACCGAAAATCCGGAAGGTCTCATATTGAAGATATTGGCTGGCTATGTATGAGATATTCGTATGTAGCTACTGAGTTGGAATGAAGTTAAATGAAGTTGGAAGAGTTCTATTCGTATATTGGGTGGTCTTAACTAGATCCTCTAACATCTAGCGCCAGCCAACAGCGCTGTCTAAGAAAAATCGCCACATCAGACGAAATGAAGTGCTAGATTAAGAATCATAAAGGCAGACTAAGCCCAAACTAAGTCCACAGAGCAAATGAAAAGGGGATATCTTAACAAATCGAAACAAAAGGCTTCAAATGACTTATTCAGCATGAAGTTCATCGGCCTGGACATTCGCAATCGCAGACTGCAACGCGCTCGTCAGATCGATGTGGAAGTAAGGCCTGTTCATGCCCTGCACGATAGCGACCTTCCGGCGGCCACTCTGGTAAGCCCGTGAATCAGCCAAGTCCTGCTTAAGCTTGTCCTCCGTGATGATGTTCGAGTCGTCGGATGTTGACTCGACGCTCTTGATCTCGCGCTCCGCGGTCTCATGCTCCTTCTTCACGCCGGATTCGATATCTTCCTTAGCGTAGCCCTGCAAACGCCTGTTGACCTCACGCTCGGCGAAGGCGGCAGCGGAAGAGCTGCCCTCGATCTCGGCGACGCTGAAGATGGGCTTCCAGCGGTGGAAACCATCAGCTCCTGCCTCTGGGGTGGGGTATCCGAAGCCTGCGGAGGCCAGAGCGCGCTTAGTCCATCTGTTGTTGATGTGCGCCAAGTGCCACTGTACTGAGCGCGGGGCGGCGTAGCGGTCTAACTGGTTGCGTACATCGATCAAGGTTTGGATGGAGGTGGTGTCGACGTTGTTCACGGAAGAGAAGTCAAGGATGACGGCCTGCAGGGTTGGTCGCGTGTCTTCGGTTGCCTTGGCGATTTCCTTGCCTGTTGGGCCCGGGTCGTTCCATGGGCGGTCACCGGGTCTGGCGTACGAGTGCGGGTTCGTGCGACGGGTCTGCTTGAAGATAGAGTCGACGAGGTAGTCGGTGTAGTGGTTGGCGTTGGGGTAGTTGAAGCCTTCCGAGAAGCGGTAGATGAAGATACCGGGGAAGGGCTGCTCGATCTCGATGTCGGGGTTGGATCCGTCGTTGTGGTTGACGGGCAAGAAGATGGAGCGTTGCTGGTGGTCGTCGCCCTGCGCCGGCGCTTTGCGGTCGGCGAGCGAACCGTACTTGCCATCACCATCCACCAGATGATCACCGACGACAGAGTGGACTGTCACGCGTCCGAGGAACTGGCCACGGGCCTTGGCGACACGGAAGAGAAGTACAGCGGCCGACACACAGATGGTGCAGTAAATACCGTCTTCAATAGAGGTAAACACGGTCACAATGACACCGATGAAGAAGATGATAACGTCCAATGGCGCCACACGCCAGAATTGGTACACAGTGTTGGGAGAGGTAATCAAGTCGCCCACGGCGTGAATGATGACACCGGCCAGAGATGCCTTGGGGATATAGAAGAAAAGGGCAGGCAGGGCGTAAATGGCAAGCAGCACGACGACGGCCGTGATGCAACCAGCCAGCGGAGTGCGCACACCAGCCTTGGACTTGATAGCAGTTCGGGAGAAAGAACCTGTTGCGGGATAGGCGCCGAGGAAAGGACCGAGGAGGTTGGTGACACCAATGGCAATGAACTCCTGAGAGGGGTCAATGGTGTAGTTGTTCACACGACCGAAGGACTTGGAAATGGCAATGTGCTCAATCAAGAGAACAATGACACCGACAGGGAGCTGAGGCAAGAAGGTCTGGATGATATCCTTGTTGACGACCGGGACAGCGGCGTGCTGGAAGCCTCGTGGCACTGTTCCCAGAAGTTTGAACATAGGATCATCTTTTCGGTGAAGGTTGCACGCAGCACTGATCATAGTGTAGAACAAAATGACGAAGACTGTGCGCAGAGTCGAAATGAAAAACCAGACCTTTGCGCGATGGGGCTGCTTCTTAGCGGCAAAAGTGCAAGCCGAGCGGATGATGTACAGCATGGCGCATGCAGTGACACCCATTGCAGCATCAAGAGTGGCAGTAGGCAGATACTTCAAGGTATTGATAATCACCAAGTAAGTCGCACCTCGAGTACTGAAGTCCGCGGTTTCGCCCAGCATGGTGGGGACCTGTCCAGAGCAAATGTTGATGGCAGAGCCAGTCATGAACGCTGAAATGGCAGGAAGAGGGATAAAGTCCACGAGGAAACCCAGTCTCAGGAGACCTAACATGCAGACAATACCGCCGAGAATCACAGCAAGACAGTTTGCGATGTCAATTTTGTCCGCATCGCTTGCAAAGTTTGGGTTGGCCTTCTGCGCCTCGAGGATGATAGTTCCGGTCAAGGTCGACATGACAGCAACGGGCTAGAGAAGTTAGCTGCGCGTTCTAGTAATTCGGGAGTTGGCAAACTTACTCCGATGGTGATATCTTTTGAGGTAGCGAAGAACCAATAGATCAACACTCCCATAAAGGAGGAGTATAGACCGTATTGCACGGGCAGCTCGGCCAACTCAGCATAAGCCATACCCTGGGGCACCACGACTGCGCCGACAGTGATACCGGCAACCAGGTCGCCAAATAGCCATTGCACGTTGTAGCGAGTGATCCAGTTCAAGAAAGGGAATAATCCAATAATATAGTGCATCACCTGCTGGCCAGTTGGGGTGATCTCTTGGAGCCACTCGATACTGGTGGGCTCTGGCTCGTTATAGGAGTATGTATCAGCGGTTCCGACAGAGAAACCCTGGTCTGGTTCGCCCTCGTTTTTCGAGCCGAGGGGATCACGGTATGCGAGTCTGATTCCGAGGCCTTTGGCCAAGCCGTGGCCGATTTTTGTGCCTGCGCCCATTATGAGACGTCGATATCTGTCTCAGAAAGTGGATTTAATAGTATGGCGGCGCGCCGACCGTTGACGGGTCTGCCAGGTAGATATACGGCAGACAAAATTCCAGCTGGGGGAAAAGATATAAATGTCGAGAATAATGATCACGCCTTCTCCATTGCTCGCAAAAAAAAAAAGCAACACGAAGACAGGCCGAAAGAGGCGAGGAAAGCGTGAGTGCGTGATTGCGCTCGTGATGGCGTAATATCTCCCCCGGGTTGCTGGCACTAACAATGGCAGCGCTCAGGTCGCCTGTAGTTGCTTTCTTGCAAGCGTTCAAAATAAAAAAAAGCAAAACAGGCGCGGGACCAACGGCTGATATGGGCCAGCAGCACGTAACGTGTCCATGGGTTCCCACTGATGATCAAGCGGATCGTTTGAAGTTGCCGGTGGAACCTACACACCAAAGGCCTGGCCGATGACGAGGAGCGTGGAGCCCCCGAGCAAGATTTCCCTTTGCTAAAAGGCGAAAGGTGGAGACCGGTCTTCCGTGTCTACAAGCAATCGGGCCTGCCACGGGCAGAAGCTACGGGCATCGCAGCGGAATCCGCCTGCGCTGCTGCCATCTGCTCTCTGCGACCCTCGAATCCTCGAAGGACCTCCCCAATCAAGACAGCGCCGCGTGGGATTACATAATGCCCGCTCAACACAGTTCCGCCAATCAGCGGATGAATGTGGGGGTAAATGATCGGCAGTGGAGCCGCGCCGGCCAATGGGCGGACCCCGCGATGGTGAAATCGCTGGCGTCGATGGTGACACCAGACATTGCGTGCGTACCACGTTTCGCGCAAACGCGGCGGTCTGGACTCGTATAGAATTAAGCACGGAGGCTATATATCAGGTACAGAGTATAAAGAATGTATAAACTACATGGCATGGATGATATGGATGATATGTTTACAGAGAATGCGTGGTCTGGCAACTTCAAGGGGAAGTACAGAATAAGACAAGGTTGCCCTAGCGCAGTCGCCACGCAGCTCTAGGCCTGCGAACTCCAAGCCGTGCCCGTTCCAAGCTGCTCCAACGCCCGCTCTTGGCAGGGGGTGTGCACTCCCGCTCCCTTCCCTATTCAGCGACGGGCCTACTCGCAAATACCCTCTATGGAGTCTCTCTTTAATCCCGCTGGCCTGTGCTGCCACGCATGAAATCTTGATCCGATCGCGGACACCACCCGAGCTGCGGTATTTTCTCTGAGAGTAGGCTGGTAATTCTGACTGCATATGGAGAGGTGTTTGGACCGAGAAAATAAAAATAAAGGAGCAAAGCAGAGCTAAGAAAGCCGAGACTAAACTTCAGAGCCACTCAAAGCAAAGCAAATGCAAAAGAAAAGAGCCAAGAAAGATAGAAGCTCCCGCCGCAGCAGACGCCATTCAGATCCAAATCACGTCATTGCTGGCCGCGGCGGCCCATAACCTAAAACCAACGGGTCTTGACATTATCGATGGGGCTCTCCGTGCATGGTTCAACTTGACACGCCTATCGAGTTTCGACGTGAAACTGTTCCACTATAATTACTCCGTAGTTTGTAGCCCCTCTACGGGTACGGCGCTCGGAGTACGCAACTCGATATCTACTACCACGTGGCGTCACGTGGCTTCAGCTGGCCACAGACCATGCCATTGACCTTAGATTCATATCATAAAATTATGTGGCGCTCCACGAGATGCGCTCACGCGAGCAAGCTCCGACTGAAGTGCTTTGGCCTCGGCTAAATTCTATTTGCTTGACACCATCTGCAGATACAGTGGCGTACTTTGATGCCATCCCCGGGATTGAACACAAACTTCTACAACCATACAATCCCGGTTCAAGCATCATCTGCCTCGAGAATACGATGTCTTGCGAATTAGTGGACCCGGGGATTAGACCCTGCATATCAGGAACTCGCACTGATGTATAGAGCCTTTTTTACTGACAATGGCATCATCTCATAGCGCCACCTTAGCCAAATCTCCGCTACTCTACAAATGCTTGGCTGCGTCAAAGCATCGGCCGATCACAAGCATTCCTCCAACCATACTTCAAGATCTTTGTAGCCATCTGCTCGGGAATCTAAGTCTATAGCTTCCAGAGTTGGCGAAATGGCAAACCCTTTTCGACTTGCATGCATGACTGACCATCCACGAAGGCCATATCATTTCAACGAGGAATGCTCATGACACTACGGGTGTCTAGCTCTGGGAGAAAACAGAGATGGAGATTGCGACATGATGATGACCAATAGATGGAGAAATGGCAAAGGAGAGCAAAAGATGTGGAGCCCGGGGTGTTAGATGTAGGAGCGAGGCGGAAATCTCCATCAAATATTCAGCTCCGGAATCCAACCCTTCAATTGCCCCAGCCAAGTTTCCATCATTTCATTGTCCACTGGCTTCATGGGTAACTGCCTTGAAGTATTTGACCAATTTTGGGACATGGTTGTATCAAGCGATGGTGGAGATATATCTTGATCGGTAGAAATCATGCGGAAGAATTCCAGCAAGGCAAGCGCGGGAAGACTGTTCGGATCAATGTTGTAGACACCGTCTTCGGGGTAGGTTTCTAGAGTTGATACCCATTCCTCTAGTGGGACTATGGAGGCATTGCAGGCTTTCGCCACTCTAGGAACAAGTGTGCTCCAATGTGTGGCTTGTGGATTGCAAATGTGGAAGATGGACATATGCTCGTGACTTCCTTCGCGACGAGGAATGGCAATTTCCCAGATGATTTGGGCCGCAACGTCCTAGAAAAAACAAACATTAGAAAAAGGTGGCCCATGGACGCGACATCCAAAGGTGCCGCCACTTACAATAGGCAACCAATCAACTCGGACCGGACCGAGACTATTGGGTAGCATTCCCATTGTTTGTGATGTTCGAATAAGCGATGGAAACCATTCTCTAGGGTTCCACATCCCGGAAAGGGGACTGGAGGGGCCGCCTAGTTGTCCGACACGGTGGACATGGATACTAGATCCTTTTCGCTCACTCTCAATCTCAATCTCACATAGAGCCTCTGCCACGAACTTTGACTCTGCATATCCATATGGCTGGACATACGAACTATCGTAAACGCTTTCCCCAATCGAAGTCTTAGAACCAAGGTTTGATCCACTGACGGTCGAAACAGACGAGATAAAGTGAAAATGAGGACTCGGGTCTGCGTTCCCGACGAGATTCAATAGATTCCTGATCCCGACAAGCTGTGGCTCAAAACTAGAGAGAGACTGGTTGAAGTTCACGGGCCAGGCGTTGTGGATAAATACATCCACTCTTTGGAGTTCCCTGTAGTCAGCCAAGTCCAGCCCCAGAAACTCCTGCTCTAGATCGGAATGCCAGAATTGCACTCGAGAAGTTTCAGTGAACCACATGGTAGACAGCTTCTTTTTCTGGAAACTCAATAGTTGTCGCTCAGCAGCGTCCTCTGTTCTGTTGAGGCAGTAGATCTTGCGAATGATTTTGTCCTTCAGAAGCGCATCAAGCAAATAGCTTCCAAGCTCCCCAGTAGATCCAGTAAGTGCAACTGTGAAGCCCGATCCATCCATAAATCTTGCTTGCTGCCAGATCGCTTTCGAGAGAGTATCGTCCCTAGACCAGGAAGCAACGGCATCCCTCGATCTAGGGAGCTCAATCCCGGATATTTGCTGATGCACAGTCTCGGAAAGCTCTCGGATCGTTGGCCGGTCGTATATCAACGTACTTTTCCACGAAGCAATAGGCTGGACTGGCCTTTGGCTCTCAACACCCGTTTGCAGAATCTGAGCAAGCCGAACAGCTTGGAGAGAGTCCATCCCGATTCCGAAAATATTATCATCTATGCTGACAGCATCATACTTCAGAAGTGAGCCAACTTTCTTCTGCATCCAATGCTGTATCTCCACAAGTGTTGACCCAGTTAAGTCTTCGGAACCTCCATCGTGTTGAATAGCTTTGGCTTCAGGTGTAGCTTCAAAAACCCCTTGCGTGTCAGAGCCGTAAAGCTTATCCAAAGTTTCCTGATATTCGTTGCCAATAATCCGTCGGCGTAGCGTTGCCTTTGGAGACAATGCAAATGGTCTATCTGGAGCAGAAAATGCAATGTGGCTGTCAAATATTTTGGCGTACGCAGGCAACAAAGCGTTAACTTCATTTATCACAGGCAGCAAGTTTTGCCGAAGTTGTTCCGGCGACCAGTCGTCCTCTAGAACTTCCCATTTGGGCTCAATGAGGACTGCAGGTTGGAAACGCTTTTGACCAAATATTGCCGCATACCTAACCAATGGGTGTGTTTGGATTTGCTTTTCAGCTTGTATGGGATTGAATTTCTCTCCATTGCTTAGGACGATGATATCGTCGCCTCTGCATTCATAATGCCAGAGTCCCCTCTTTGAGGGATGAGGTCGAAACAGGTCTCCAGTACGGTATTCCGACAAGTCGGGGTGGGAATAGAAGATAGCGTGATAGGATAGGCAAGATGGTCGGAGAAGAACCAGCTCCCAAAGCCCGTCATCGACTTCTTCCATTCGTAGGTCAAAATTGGGATTCCACTCCAAGTAGTCCCAGTCCTCGGGATCTTCGCAGAGCAATGTCGGTGTATAAGAAGTCTCACTGCTGGCCAGGATAGTTTGCAGATTGAGAAAAGAAGCTATCTTCTCCCCGACGTCCTGACGTACAGGAGCGCTTCCATAGTTCAAGTCCGACATCTTTGCAAGTGCCTTTTGACCCTCTTCAGAGGCACACAGCCCTTCCATAAGCGGTGGAATAGCTACACCCCATTGAGGGGGACTCTCTAGACTCATTATTTCTGAGAATAGACTCGGTGTCATAGGTCGGTCAGGAAAAATAAGAAATGGCGTATGGTAGAAAATACATTCAACGAGGCAAGAAATTCCAACCCAGTGAAAAAACGGTCCGTACAAGAGGCGCAGCGCTCCTTGTGATCTCAAGAATAAGTGAGAAGTCTTCCGACCGGGCGGCACAGTCAGATTGCGCATACGGTCAAACGTAGCGATGTATCCATGATTGACAATAACTGGTTTGGGGTTGCCCGTAGTTCCAGAGCTATGAATTATGATCGCAGTAGCGTTCTCCAGCTCGGCAAAGGTGCGTTTCTGAATATAGTGTTCAGCTGGGTCAGTTGAGAGTAGTGACTTGTGCATAGATTCCATAGTCCATCGCTGAAGGAAAAGATCCGCACAGCTAGTCTCCAGCTCATCGATGACTTTTCGTAAAAGTGGCTTTTCAGAGCCATCAACAATGACAGAACAACCGGTTTGCTGTAGCAGATGCCGCGAAGCTGCCTGTGAGTTTCTCGTTGAGAGAAGCAAGGCCTAAGGAATCAGCGACCGAAAAATAATAGCAGGTCCATTGGGTACGTGACTGGAACCAATACAAACCTTATTACCGGTCTTCATGCAGGCCAATATGAAAACCGCATATCGTATATCATTTGCACCGATGTATGCTAAGACTTGCCCGTTCGACTTGCCAAGAATGTTCAGATTCTGCTCTATCCACCAGGAAACCCGGTTAACTCCATTTGCGAGCTGCTCAAAAGTGATCTTCTCCCACGGTACTTCGCTGGCTTGAAATTCTTGGATGCAGTATAGACTGTTTGGGCTATCACGGGCCACGGTGTCCACGACGTCGGTAAGAAGACGACCTGTTGCCTCAGTGAACGTCATATTCACTCAGTATTTGCGTTTCTGGAATTTTCAGGGCTCAGGGTATCGAAGTAAATGGAAATTTTCTAGTATCCCAGAGTCAATTGCGAGAACTCCGTAAGAAAGTGTCCTCGCAAGGGTCCAAATGGCTCAAAAAAGGGCCTGTTACCCTTCACCCTGCCAACTATTATGGAGAACCACCTTGAGAGCTTAGCAAATAATTGGACAGTTGACCAAAGTACCCGGTAATATGATACAGATCTGCAATGCCGAGTTTGCCTCTCTCGGGCCATTGTCCAACTGGCAAAGTGCGTGATGATCCGAGGCTATTGGTAACCTTGGCTTTTCTCATCTCGAAAATCTCTCTTCGTATTAACTCGAAGATTAGACTGATGGTAGTCCCTCGTGGAGTTCTATCCTCCTTCAATGACCTCATGGATTTGTGAGCTATATTTGTAGGCTAGAGCAACATTGAATGTGGAGCTTGGCACATCTGCAGCTCCACTTATATTGTTTTCCAAAAGGTTGAGGACGTGCACCTGGAGTTATACAACATAATGCCGCTGGCATATGGAGATTTGATTGGTCGTTCAACGCCATATTTTGGCTTATCAGGTCCGGTTCTAACTCCTTTAGTATCAAATATCGGCGCCTTGTTTGCGCGTTTATCGAATACTAACTGCTGGGCATATTGTGAATAGGTTCAACGGGAGAGAGAGAGGGGGAGGGCTCTAAGATACCGTCCCCGTGCTATCATTTACATCGCGCTTCTGATCTGATAATTGAGCTTGAACCTGTACTGAGGACCAATTATAATTCAGGAGTTTGTATATCTGCGCCAAGCGACGCTGGGGACGTTCAGCCGCATGACGAGCTTGCAGTAGTGAGCGGCAATGTCACGGACTTGACGGAACGCCCAGGATTGGCCCAACCATTCGCGAGTCTGGTCGATCGTTTACAACCAAAAATAAATCCGCTAGGCACTATTGACATATCATTTTCGATAATCACTTTTTCATAAGCTTTTGTACATCGTCATTGGCTCGTGTTTGAGGCTTATAAATAGCTTGATAAGCAGACAGGCTTGGATCAACCCGAAATGTAGATCAGACGGTCAAACAGCATGCTTCAAATCTTTTAAGAAATAAAAAAATGGACAATGCGCACAATCGATTGGAAATGCTTCAGTATACTGATACCAGTACCTCATTTATGAGAAAGAAAGAGCATGATAGGAACCGTAAGAATCGCGTACAACACGGCTTGGCTAGGTTAGACAGCCTGAATCGGACGGGGTAGACAGATAACTTACACCAAGTCCAACACATGAACCTATATCCAAAACTCTCTTTCAGGTAACCACCGACTATCGGGCCGAGGACTGTTCCGAGGGATGCAGCAACATCGTCAAGGGAGAAAATACGAGACATACCGCCGTCAGGTCCGAAAATACCAGGGGACTCCTCCTGATATTCCTTGACAACAGCTGTTTGAGATCAGCATCAAAGCAAAAGATTGTGTCATTGAGACTAACCAGATAGCTCCACAGTGCCCACGTTCGTCGTGAACGGTCGCGCAATACCGATAGCGAGAACACATACTGTGTACAAAATGCCTCCTCCATACTGTATCGCAGTCCAAGGAATAAATTCAGTACCGGCAAACCCCATTATTCCGAATATCATGCATTGACAGATCGCTGATCCCATTGCAGGAAACCGAGCCCCGAATCGATCCCGAGGCCAGCCAGCGACGGGACTCAGCATTAGAGCTGGCATGACGAGACAAGCAAACAAAACACCACTTTCTTGAGGCCCCCAGCCGAATCTCTCTTTGATATAAATGGGCAATGTAGCATGGAAGCTTGTGCCCACTGTCATTGTCGCAGCGCCCATTAATAACGCAGTCAGCGCTCTTTTGTCCGTGAGAATGATATGCCAGAACTCCTCTGAACCAGAACCATCCTGAGTTTCGCGTATAAGGGGAGTAGAGTCATCATCTGAAGCTGCCGATTCTATCAATTCTTCTTCGTTACTAGTATTCCTTACATGTCGACTCTCGATCATGATCAGACGTGCACAGATATCGACGATGAGCAGTACGATTGGTAACGACCATGTGGCCCAGTAGCCAGCATGCTCCAGCAATAGACCTGAAACCAGTGGTCCGCTTATCAGTCCAGAATAGAGAAGCGACATCATGACACCCTCGACCTTTCCCATATTGTCTCCACCCACAGTATCGGCCACGGTCGCGAGGCCTATGATCCACACCGAAGACCCAGCTATACCTTGCATCACACGACCAACAATCAGCACAGCGAGCGAAGTCGCGCCTGCAATCATGCCGGTCCCACAAATAGAGGCGAGAAGGGATAGTTGCAATGGAAGCTTTCGATTCGGGGTTTTATCCGCAAGATGACCGATAATAGGGCCTGAAACGACCGAAACCATTCCGTGTATAGCAAGGACAAGAGAGGTCAATGATTGCAGTTTATGATGAGGCACACCTATACGCGTCTCAAGCATATAAGGCAACATAGGAACAAGGAATCCGTAGTGGAATGTTTCTGTTCACCTGTAAGCGATCCTTTTCGCCAGGTCTTCGAAGGGCATATACCTGCAAACAACGCAACTGCAATAGTCGAGAGAATAAACCACTTGGAAGAGCGCCAGCTTGTGCCCACGGCCTCACAGTTGGATGATACGTTCCCCATGTCAGCTCGAGTATCTCACTAAGTAGAAGAGACTGTTTAACGGGGGAAAGCCTTTCGACCCGTGGCAATATGTATGCAGAGTTGTCAGCTTTCAGCCCTGGAATTTATGGCGAACAGTAAGCTCGGAAATACGAATAACTAGATTACACAGACTCTGCCTGCAGAACATCAAGCGTATACCATCTCTATGGGCTTGTTATTTTGATTACTAGACGTCTCCAGTAAGTTGTGTAGATGATGGTTTGACTTATAAGCCAGCTGGCTAGTCACGTAGCTTTTGATCTAGAAGATGGATTATTTAAGACATCAATTGAGACCGAGGCCGGGTTAAATTGGGATTCGGAAAGGATTCATGGGGCAATTAATCCTACTAACGAGCGCGACGGTAGGACAGGAACTCTATCGCCTGGAGCGGCCAATGTTTACCATGGGCTATCTTATCATTGGGCTTTCGAGCTTATGGTTTGCCATACGTGAATCACAACATTCTTGGTCGGATTTTCGGAAGATGAGTTTCAGTACGGCAGTCACTGTGTGTACTCAAATAGCTCTGAATGTGTCTATGAGCTATAGCATATAAGATATTATATGCAAAGTGCACACGATGAGCACATAAAGACTTGCAAGTCGGATTATGATTCAGTATAGACATTAATTAAGTTTTCCACCCTCCCTCCTGCTTCCACTTAACCCATCGTGCGACTACAAACAGGACCGTTCCACCGGCAATAGTCATTGCGCAGAACAGCTGCGCTTTCCAAAAGATACCGCGCTCCAAGTCCAGCAGCGCGCCAGCAATAGGGTTACCGATCAGAATACCAACTGCAGCGACCGTAAAGCTCATTCCCATGCGGGTTCCGATCATGCTCATATCCGTAGTCAACTGCCCGAGAACAGAGTTGGGAAGCGACACCGTTGCGCCCGAGGCATAGCCGTAGACAACGGCAAAGACAATGGTCCCTGCTTCATTGCGGATTCCAATCCAAGCAAATGCCAAGACAGATGCAATGAAGCCGATTGGGATAATTGTATTCAGAGGGCCAATGCGATCCGCCAGAAGACCCGGGGTAATCCGACCGAAAACAGAGGAGGCGTTCATGATCGCAAGGCTGTAGAAAGCGATATTGCCGTTCGAGTGCAGGAATGAGGAGAAGAATGTCGGCATGTAGAAGTATGGGAAGTATAGACCAATAAAGGAACAGAAGAAGCCCAATGTAAATATCATGAATGGGACATCCTTAAATGCTGTCTTGTCGATGATGGATCGGCTCTTCTTCGGGGGACCTCCAAGACCTCGCATCACCAGCCACGAGAAAATAAGCCCTCCGAGAGCAATAAAGGCGATGATTCGTGTCGTCCATCCGAACCCTAATGGACCCACTAATTTGTGGAAAATGACGGGATATATGACCGAGCCTGAGATGTCAGATGAATTAGCATGGGTTCATCGGGATCGTGATGTCGATTCGCATACCGATACTGCCTCCAGATGTGGTGATACCCGTCGCGACTGCGCGACGAGTCGTGAAATACACGGCCATAGTCGCGACGCTAGGTACAAATAGAAACGCAGAGCCAATACCAACAAGTAGACCCTGAGTCAGGAATATCTGATAATACTCCGTGGACAGCGAGGTCATCATCAACCCAAACACGACGCAAAAAGTTCCGATCGCGATGCATGTTTTGACATATCCCTTGTCAAAAATAGGGCCGACGACCACTCCAGCTAGCAGCAGAAGGAACCCTTGAACAGTACCAATCCATGAGATTGACGATGCAGAGTACTCAGGTAGCAAGTCTTGTTCGTAGTAAGTCTGGAACACGCCGAAGGTGTTTACCATTCCCCAGGAGTTGAAGAAGAGGAAGAAGGCACCTGCGACCTGGAGCCATGCTGCGAAACCTCCATTAGGTGGTAGAGGAGGCTTTTCGGCCAGCTCCTGTCTCTCACTGTCAGAGCCACTAGACTCAGGGTCTAAGATAGCAGACGGTTCTTTCTCCAGAGGAAAAGACATGGCTACAGTGCCAAAGAGAACCTGGGAGGCGAGACAGCTACAAGTCCAGAGGTAGGAGGGGCACAGGATAAATCCTTTCAAATTCCAACCTTGCGACAAGAATCAAGAGTGGATTCCATCCGGGTCTTTCAGCCTTAGCTTCCTGCCAGCATGATCGATACGGAAATGATCGCAAGGCTATTTTTTTCCAATAACCCCGGTTGGAGCGATCCAATGTGAAGATCCACTGTTGGAGATCTTCCATAGCTGATTGTTGATAAGAGACCCGCCATCGGGTGATTGAAGAAAATCTCATATTTGAGACTAGTAGTGATAGGAGGTAGGAGAATCGCGCTATGTGGTCGTGCAGATGTGCGCTGTCGATCGTCGATCCACTGGTTCAAGCGAGATCGCGCTAGTGGAAGCACGGGAAATCTTTTACCATCCCTGCCGATAGAAGGAATGCAGCACAGGGAGGACGGATCGGAATCTGAAGTCCGTTAGAACGTGGGAATATGTGTAACCTACCCAGCACACTGGTTGTGCAGCTCATTCCAAGGCTGTTATACTTGAAGCTGGGAACTGTGTATGAACCAGCTTCCCGCTGCCGGTGGGGCTGGTGCCACTTCGAGAGGTGATCACTGGTGATCAGTACCGAGCGCCTATGGATTTGTGTTATTGCATCATGTGCCAGGATGAGATTCCAAAGCTTGTGGCGGCGGCTCAATGCAAGGGATAGAACAATACTGGTCGCGCTTAAAAGGGAGCAATATTTCTAAGACCGGTTGAACTAACTTCGATCCTGGCGACAGGGATTCATATGGTACATAAGCTCGAGATGATGGTGTGGAAACTTGATTTCGGGAAAGTGATCAATCTTGGTGCAGAAAGTCGATCCCCTTATCGCAAATTAATTATCGCTTGAGGCTTCATAAATGATTATATGTACAATGTCCGGCTGGGGTGTGAAATTATTATGAATGCCCTCGCTGTTCAAATTTTTCAACATTTGAAAGACTTTTGTGCAGAAAAGAAAAATATGCTATGTCATGGAATGGGGTATAGTGCGACCTTTTGTCAGGCTGTCTGCGTCGCCGGGAAAGAAGGTGAATTGACTGAACTCAGTAGCCGGGGATTGGCCCCTGAGATCCATGTCATGGTTATCACTTTGTGCTCTTGATAGGTAGCTGGATCGATAATCTGGTGTAGGAGGCTCTGGAGGCTCTGGTTCTTCTATGCGGCCTTCCAACAATAGGGTTTTCCATGCCCTATACATTGATCGGCGGAAGAAAAACGCAATGGCCAACGTGCCGCTCAGCTATCATTGGAGGTCAGCAGGATTCATAGGACTTAATAGAGATGGTACTCACGACAAGCATGGATAGGACAGCAATCAGGACCCCCTCGCCTGGCCCCAAAGGACTGGCAAGGTGGAGGCATGGCATCCTGTCCCCGCCTGATGATTGTAAGCACTGAAACCAAGCCAATCTATCCGATTTGGGATAGTTATGGAATGGCTGCAACTGCATGAGAACACCGGCCGAGAAACAGACATAAACCAGAATAATCACTGTGATCAGACTGTTTCTCCACTGAAGTTGTATAATTTTTCGCACTCGCGAAGCTGTCCGCTGTGCGCCAAGGACTCGTTCTTCATCCCGAGATGGAGTGTACCCTGACCAACGTAATTTCCAGTAGTTGAACCAAGGTCTGAGGGTTATGACAGCGCAAAATCCGACGGTAATGAACTGCAGGGAAAGGGAAGCAGCCGCAATCCCCAGAAGAGGACCCCAGAATGTCGCCCGATCAATTCCTGGCGTGAGATAGGTGATGCGACCGAATGTGTACTCCACACCCGAGACTGCTAACAGTATAGCGACGAGGGCGGACGATACGACGAATATGAATGTCAGAGAAGCGGACTTGAATATATGACCGGGCTTTATCTGCCAGCACACAGTCAAATGTAAGGCGACGGATCGAAAGAATGCTAAGTAGAAACCACAACGTTAGACCTAGTTCGTCAACACAAATAACGTGGCTGCTCACTGCTTATTACCACAACCCATACCCCCCAAAATAGTACGAGTCCCATCAGCGCGGATATACCATCGCTTCCCATGTCGTTTGGGGTAATTTCATCGTAGCATTCTTGGGGCTGACCTCTTGACGGAATGATGAAGGCAATCTACAAGTCTTGGTTAGCATGACGCAGACCTATAGCATTTAAAAGAGAAAATACCGAGATACACATCAAGCCAATCACTGGTGCAACGTTGAGATAGTGTCGATCCGTTATCCTCGCGGGGAATATGGCGTAAGTGGCCAGCAACCAAACCAATGCGATAAGCACCGGGATACTTGGCCACAGTGGAAGGCGCACATCATTTGCAAGCCCTGGGCGCATTAGCAATCAAGCGCAAGTGCTTCATTTGAACATACAGTTGACATGATTCCACCTCCAATGGCTAAGGGGGCATGGAACGCAGCATGAAACGCCATTGAGATCCTCACACCATCGACTGAATACAGCTATAGCAATTTTAGCACAATATTCAATTGAGCGCTCTGGGTGTCACTTTGCGCGGAATAGACAGCATTCTTACCTCCTCCGGACTTTTGGAAGAGCGATTCATCAATGAATGGGTCTGGACAGGACGAAGCCATTGCAGCGTTGCTCCCCCAAAGGCTCAACACCCATGAAGGCTTATCTTCGGATATCTGAAGACGAGTGGATCTGCTCGGACGGGAGCTCGAGAGGAATTGTCCAGCAGCGGGGTCCTTTATTCAAATGAACGTGCTATTCCATCACGTGTTGTGAAAATGTGAAGAACTCACAGGCTGCAGGAAGCCCACTTATCCCACTCGACTTGAATAGCCCCGGCTAGATCGTGCAGGGATGCAAAAGCCGGGGCAGCATGGACGACTACCGATATTACATGGATCAGCGGAGGAGCCTGGCTCCCCGAACGGTAATTGTATGCCGAAAGAAATTTTCGCTCGACATTATTGGCTTGTTCTAGAGAACAATGGTTCTGGACAATGGCTCGGCTGAGAAGGGTTCACACACACTAGTCACTGCTAGCGCACGAGGGATGGAGAACGTCAAAAAGCGGATCTTCCAATTGGTTATACCAGCACCGCGGGATCTCCTCCTTTTCGCCCCGGATCCTGTCCAATGCGTTTCAGCCCTTGTTATGCCCCGCTGTGGACTCTGTCCAGGGCCATAATGGACTTGTGAGGAGTTGGGCATTAGACTGGAATGACAAGTGCCATAAATTGAGGCATTAAGAGTGCACTAAGTATGAATGAATTGATAGCTCAAATTCTTCTGCCTTATAAACGACGGCGTGTACCTGGCATGTGCCCCTGAGTGGATAGATCCGTTTTCTTCTCGTGCCTAAGGCCCAAGCGTCGTCGATCGTCGATGTCATTGCCGAATGCAATTGTGCGCCGTCGCGTGTCATCCTTTGCCCCGAGGAAATATGCCTCTCTTATGCTTAAGGGTGAAAAGGAATCCTAGCCGAATTCGTGTCAAACGGTTCTCTTCTTTTTGTTTATTCTTGTAGTCCGAGAATTCATCATATGTCCTCATTGGTGGTTTCTTTGGGCTCACCATTTCCAATGTCGCATTTGTGGGTGAACCTTTCCAAGGTTGGGTCGTGATTGGATCCACAATCAAACAGATCAGTGGTGGGGAATGCTACTTTTGCTCTGGAGCTCTCCTCGCCAGATTCACCAGATCTCAATAACCTAATCATATCGCAGCACGTTCTAATGTATATTCTTGTTTGCACTTTTAATTGCCCCTTCAATGCCTAATTGGCTTCATTTTGGCCTGAGGCTTGTCGACTTGTGTCCATGAGCAGTTCCTCTCAAATGCTCATACATGTACGAGCACATGTTAGACTTACTCAGTGAGCTCAAGAACCTAATTTACGGAATTGGAATCATAGCTAGCCTCGCCGGGCAGATTTCAACTTCCTAGGCTAGCGGACAATCCCTTTGCATATGGCACCCTAGATACCATAGGTACACGAGTTCGAGAACATAGCCAGGGGCCTGTTCCTACCCCGAGGACTCGCTAGTTCGATAAATATATTAGGTTCATCCTAGGTTTGCGGTTGTCACGGTCCCAAAGGTGAATGCTAGTTAATATTGGGACTAGGTCCCAGTAAAAGACCTCGGGATAACGGTGATCCTGCTCTTTTTGAGAACTATATTTCCGGGGAACCCTGGAAAGCGCCCCGTAGATCCATGGATGGAGAGACATTGACTACTCCAAACCTTGCTATGTCCACGGGTATATTGCAAATCATATTCATCTCCAAATCTACGCATATTGAAAGAATCGCTTTTGCGGCACCAACCTGCCCCGCATTCCCACCCGCCCAGCTCCGCACAAAAGACCTCGGGAAGTGAGCCTTGTCGGGGAGCTGATCGAAAGATCTTATGGCTTCGTGTCCAATGGAAGCTTCAAACCACCTTGCTTTGCGTATTGGAATCTTATAGCTTGTAGGATACATCCTGCCCTTTATCATGGCTTATATCCGAGATGAAATCCTTGGGCGCTAATCGTCCTGAAGAGATACCTCTTTTCCCGCTATCCGTAATGACTCTCATTTATTTTTTCTGTGCTGCGTTGCCCTCTTCAGCGCCTTAAAAACCCGCATCGGAGAACTTGAGTGTCACGAGAATCTCGGCCTGTTATCAACGGTTATCTCAATTACCCCTCACCATGTCATAGCAACTTCCCCTCCCGCACCAACTAGAACATCAAGACAGCATGGCAGCTATAACCATTGATGAGGATTTACTCATATGCAGTGCATGTGGTACCCAGTTTCCGACCGAAAGGCCAGAAGGCCTGAAGGAATGCTATATCTGCGAGGTATCGAATTCTAGCCGGGGCGGAAATTTCCGAGAGGCGTGCATAATAGACTGACAGTGGTCAAAATTATCAGGACCCTCGTCAATTCATTCCTCCAACAGGACAGTCATTCACTACGCTACGCTCACTAAAAGAGAAGTCTTATCGCAATGAGTGGAGGACTATCTACGAGAATGCGGAAACGGGTAATTACCTCTACAGTGTTGTGACGACCCCAAAAGTGAGGGACCATTTCTCTGATGTTGCCCAAGAACTTACGTTAATGCTAATTGCCTCGCGCTTCTTGTCGAAGTTATAGTTCGGGATTGGCCAACGCGCTTTTCTTCTCAAAACGCCCAAGGGTAACATATTGTGGGACTTAATTGCCTTTATTGATACCGAGACAGTTGAAAAGGTCAGTTAATTCTGTACCCCCTGGTGCCATGTCAATTTTGGCTCCTTTAAGCTCACATGCATCAAGATTGAATCACTCGGAGGACTTGCCGGGATTGTTATCTCACATCCCCACTACTACACCACATACGTGACGTGGGCTCAGCAATTCAAATGCCCTGTCCATATCTCCGTTGAGGATGCTTCATGGATGTCTCGCGAAACTGTTCAGGATGTGGACAGGCAGTTAATCCGCGAAAATTATGCCACCGTTCTTCCCGGAGTCACGGCTATCAAGTGTGGAGGGCATTTCCCCGGGAGTCTCGTTCTACACTGGACAGAATATCAGGGAATCCTTTTCATCGCTGATACGATAGTCACTGTCCCGGTATGTTGTTCCGTTCCTCAGGGGCCCAGCTCAAGGCAGGGATGTAGAGCTTGCATGTTGAAGGAATTTAGCTGACCGCTATATTCCAGTCTGGCCTTAATCCTTCTCCTCGATACTCGTCTCAAAGCACGTACACCTTTATGTGGTCTATTCCAAACATGATCCCGATGTCAGTGGATGACATTCATCAAATATGGACTCGGATCAAACCCTATCAATTTACCAAAACGCTTGGTGCGTTTGAAGGACTGAATGTCTCTACGGGGACGGTCATTTACGAGGAATCGGAGACCACAGAGACTAGTTTAAACAGTCGATTGTTGGAGAGTATGAAGATAGTGGCAAAGCAGCAGTCGGGAGGATCTACAGCCCATGTTCTATTTGACGAGAGTGCATGATGGGATGGCTTGTTCTGTCCCAAGGCTATTTCTGTCTCTGTTAAATGCGCTCTATTGAAACATCGTTAAGCAGATTGCATTCAAGGTATCTGAATAAGGCAATCGAAGAATGCTTTTAAACTCTTGGATAAGCTTTGTAAATAAAATTAGGGAATAATCTAAAGTCTAGGTTTATCTATTTCAGACAGTAGGTGAGTTCTCATCTATCTCAACACCAAACTGTCCCTTCGCGAATGTATAGCTCGTATTCACAGCCTCACTGGCGTATACCCTCATTTCCTTTTCATATGCAGCCGTCACATCTTCCTTATATCCACCGGCCTCCGTTAGAAGCCTGCCCAGGAGTGCGGAGTCTCGGACAGCCGTGTTGGCTCCAATGCCTCCCGCAGGTGTCATAGAATGCACTGCATCCCCGATAACAGTCACGCGGGGCTCATTGGTCCAATGCGGAACACCAGTTGGCGTGGAGCAGGTGATCTTCCAGAAAGCCGCTTCAGCAATGTTCATTTGTTCGAAAAGAGGCTTCACTCGTGGATGCCAGTTCTCACTCAGCGATTTCGCAATGTTCGCTGCCGAAGAGCCAATGATAGATAAATCATCACTGGGAATTTTAATGACGCCTGGCTGTGCTCCCATTGTCCAACCGAACTGGGTGTTGGGATCGTCTACTTCGCCCGGCCGGACATTGGTGATTGCGAAGACTCTCCCATCTTCTCTGGAGTCATCTGACAGCCTCCAAACACCCTCACCAAGTCCCTTGAATGCAGGAGCTGGTGCCTGTCCATGAATTCCTCTGGCACCGGTGTCGTATACCTTAAGTCTCCCTTCTGACACCTGTTTCGCAACTTTCGAGTAGATGCCTTCTCCGCCAACTAGCATGTCTCCTTCCACAGACTTCGAGCCATCAGCAAAGATCGCCCGAACTCCAGAATTTGAGAGCTCATAACCAGTGACACGATGACCCCACAGAATGTAAGGCTCACAGCCCTCCATGAAGAGTCTACGCATTTCCCCACGCGAGATACCCACAATTTTATCCCCACGTGAAGCAAGCGATTCTTTGGGCAATGGAGGTTTGCTATTATCGTTTGCTTGAGATCCTGCCGGGGGTTCAACACGCTGCTCGCCTGTTATCGCATCAAGCGATGCGAAGCCAGCCCCGCCCGTCTTCCCGCACGCGTCCCAGAACTTCTTCCATCCCTCTGGACCGAGGACAGACTCGATAGCGTCAAGTCCTTCAGCAGAGAGACGCAGTCTATATCCTTGAGCACGGAATGAGATAGAGCTGTCTCGCTCGAAAATAAGGAATGGGATCGATGCGCGGCGGAGCGCTTGGCCGAGCAGCAGTGAGGCTAGACCCGCGCCAGAGATGAGGATGGGTTTTCGAGTAATTGCTGCCATTTCGTATATTTGATGATATCTTGGGGACCTGAACGTGGCTTCCTAGGAACTATAAGAATGCTGATCACTTGTTATAGATCTTCCTGCTGATAAATGATGCTCAATCGCTCGCTGTTCGGTCGGCGCTTCATCGAGCGATTTATAATCAGGAATGCCGGTCCGAGAATCCACTTTGACGCTCTCTCTCGAGCACCGGGAAATAGTCCCCCGTCTGGGCCTTTGATAAAGGAGCCCAAAGGCTTACTCCCATTGGCGGATAATGATTGAATACCTTCGTCCCGAGGTCCTTACCTATACAATATGTTAATGTTCAGTGTTATCGCGTTTACTGGAGTTCCCAGCGACCGTTTAGAATAAAAACAGCAAGATGTGTTTGAGCTTCGTCTCTTCTCTTCGTCTTGAACGTCTCTACTCGAGTGCGTTTTAGATCACAGAGTTCATAGAACGCACTGTCCCCGCGACGTTTCATGCTACTTGTGCATCCGAGTGGGCATGGCTCACGGGTAGACAAAAGTCAACGGAACATCTCTCGACCTCATCGCAGACTATGTCGCAATCGCGAGGGGTGCCAATGATGGGGTTATCCATGCAGCCTGAGTCAAAGGGGCTTCCGAATCGGCCAAAGCCAAGAAAAAAAAACGACATTGGCAGGGCCGCGAGGAAACAGTAGCCATGGGGGAAGCACAGCTTGTCTGATCGCGCCTTGCTCCCCAGTCAGAAGATTTTCTCACATAGTAATTTGATAACGGATATTTGGGCCTGAAGTTAGATGCTTCAGATGTCGCAAAGGAAGCTGGGCCATCATCAGTCATAGACAGGAGCTCCAAACAGTGTAGTTTGCTAGAAAAGGTTTGTGGAAAGATTCCATTAGGTCTTCCAAAATCTAGCTAATGAAATTTCGATAACCACATGACCCCGTGATCTACTCGACGTGCCAATTATTAGTGACAAAATATGTCTAAAACTACGGGATCTCTACAGCGGAACGCATTGAACATCCAGAGATCCATAATTCCGCTCTGACCGGGACTCTGACCGGCATGTAGAGGATCCCCCCGAGGTCCATTTCCGAGCTCGGGTAATTGCCGACGGGATATGACAAGTATAGAGGGATTTTCCCGGATCTCGTATTTGAGCTGGGTACAAATAATCGGCAATGAAAAATGGCTAATACACCCGATCGTAAAGTAGGTGGACCCCGAGAACGCGAAATACGTTATTATAGATTTAAAGCGATGTGCGGTTCCTGCAAAAGGCGAGGGCTTGTAGAAAGATGTGTTGGGATATTTTTATTCAAAAACGACCACATACCAGATAGAAAGAGCATTAGTGTCTTCTCATCATGATGAGGCACTTTGTCGATATCTGGGACTGCTTAGGGTATACGTTGGGATCCCGGCGTTGAGTAGAGTTTCGTGGCATGCCGGGGGTAGACCGGATGCAAAATGGGGGGTGGCAATGTTTTTAATTCCGAAATAATCTTATACTTTGTTGGTTCTCTGATTCTTTTACGTACAAGCTTGAATCTTTAAAATGCATTCCCCAGAAAGTGCAGTAGGGCGAGCGCGTCATCATTCTGCCGAGGTCCTTGGGTAGCTAGCCATCGAGTACTGGTCCACTGAAGAGCTGATCGTACGCATCATACGAAGTGGCTAAGGCCTACAATCGGCTCTATCTCCCTGGTTTACATTCAATGGGGGGTTCGATGTCCTTACCGAACCATATGTCCGCGCAATGTCGTTCGTGGGAAGTCAATCGAAATAAGACAAAGTAAAAGATAAAAAGGTCATTGAACAGGCTTCTTCTATACAGTATTATTGATGAAGTGACACATTTAGTGATCTATTAGTTGGGAGAACTGGCCCTCCTGCAAAACATACGCGTCAATTTCCTATTCTAGCTGATTGGTCTCGGACCCTAGCCAGACCTTGTTGTTTTACGCCTGCGTATTCCCAATACTCTGCCAAGTTGGGCCCTAGCTTTCCCCGGATCGGAACAGTCATACAAGCCAAGGCTGGAGTGCGGAAGTAGAGTCTGGGGTATAGAATGCGGGGTTCTCCTGGTAGCTAAGCACGTCAAAAATAGTCTGCCTAACATCTATTGGATTCGGCAATGGCCACCGGCAAAGTAGATTTGCGGGGAAGGAGTATTAATGCAGGTGATGCTGTCATAGCGTTTTGAATGATTATTGGAATATGTGATTGCAATTCGAGAACCACTATATAGCCCCGGAACCTTGGAGGAGTAGTCTCATATCCTGAACCCGCCAATCCTCTATCTATGATTTGCAACCCGTGGGCATCAAAATCGAAATACTTTCTTTGCTTGCCGATATGAGTCTTGAAAAGATGGAAATTGATAATAAATCCGATATTGGAACCATCCATGCAGACGACATGAAGGCAGAAAATCAGGCAGTCAATTATGAGGCAGCCGAAGAGCGCAAGATAGTTCGAAAGTGTGACTTGCATGTCCTGCCTGTCCTGATGTTACTTTATCTTCTTGCCTTTTTAGATCGCATCAACATCGGCAATGCTCGCCTACAAGGTCTTGAAAATGATCTCCATATGAAAGGCCAAGACTACAACTACGCACTTTTCATTTTCTTCATACCTTACATACTCTTTGAGGTCCCGGCAAACTTGCTCATGAAAAAGCTGAGCCCCTCCACATGGATTAGTGGGATCATGATAGGGTGGGGTAAGTATCTTCTCCTGACGTTCTCTGTATTTTTCATGTTATGCTGACATCAAAGGCTGTGTTACCACTGGTCAGGGGTTTGTCCAAAACCGGGGTTCTTTACTAGCATGCCGATTTTTGATCGGGGTTTTTGAATCCGGGTTCCTACCTGGTAAGTCTTTTTGACGTGACTTCATTCCAATTACTGACCAAGCAAAAGGCAGTGTGTACCTCATTTCGATGTACTACAAGAGATTTGAGCTTCAATGGCGCATGACTCTGTTTTTCAGTGCAAGTATTTTTGCTGGTGCGATCAGTGGAGTACATCTTTCTTCAACATTTTGACTATAATCTCGATACTCACATTTACTATAGGTATTGGCTTATGGGCTGTCTTATATGGAAGGTGTACGAGGCTACTCTTCCTGGCGGTGGATTTTCATCCTTGAGGGGCTTGCAACTGTAGTTGTTGCTATGGTGGCAAAGCTACTGATTGTCGATTGGCCTGAGACTGCTAATTTTCTTGATGCGAGAGAACGTTCTGTTCTTCTTGCTCGGCTGACAAACGAAGGACAATCATTTCGTATGGATCGTCTGGATCGAGTCGCACTTTGGAGAATATTGAGCGATAAGAAAATTTACGTGAGGTAAGTTGTCGGCATGATGAAAATGTACAGCGAAGAACAAACAGAAGCTGACATTCGTCGATCGGGAAAGCACACTTATGTATTTTGGTGCACTCACTACTGGATATGCGGCTTCTTTCTTCATTCCAACTATTGTACGAGATATGGGATGGACCTCTCTAATGGCACAAGTCATGAGCATTCCAATATACATTGCGGCTGCGGTCATGACGATCGTGATTGCTTTCATTAGTGACAAGGTCAAACACCGAGTCGGATTCGTCCTCCTAGGATGCATGGTGTCTACGATTGGCTATATAACCTTGCTTGCACAGCAGTCAGTACCCGTCGGCGCCAGGTATTTTGCCCTCTTCGTCGTAACAGGTGGTGCTTTTATTGCCCAGCCTATTATCATGGGATGGCAAAGTAACAATATCAGTGGACACTATAAGCAAGCTATCGCATCCGCAATGCAAATTGGACTGGGAAATTGCGGTGGAATTGTCGCTAGCAATGTCTTTTTCACTTCAGAGTCTCCTCTCTATGTGACAGGATATTCGATTTGCTTGAGTATGATCCTGCTATGCATGTTATCAGCTATTGGACTTTTCTTTATTCTCTGGTGTGAAAATCGCCTGCGAGATCAGGGAGTTCGTGATCGCAGACTTGGGCTAGATTCTGATGAGTTGCAAAACCTGGGGGATGACCATCCGGGGTTCCGTTTTGCATACTAGTCTCACACTACGACTCTTCGATACCTCAAGCATGACCTCTCTCCAGTCCACAAAGCTTTCCTCGTAGCCTGTTTCTATAATATATTGGCTGCGACGAAAGACTCTCGTTAACTAGCTTGATTAAAATACATTCCATAGTCTTATATCATATCCCGAGGTCTTTTCATTTCACCGTTGTTATGCTCTCCCACGTTCAAGGCCACTAAAAATCGACTCACACAGTTATATCCGGCAATCGTCGCAGTAAGCTCTACAATCTCCCGACTAGATGAAAGAGCGTCTTGCAACTCTCTAAACACGTCGTCGCTGACTACCACAAGGCGCGACATTTCATCCGTATATTTGATCACAGCTTGCTGTGTCCTAGTCAATGAGGCATTGGCCCAGGCCGCTCGCGAATGCTCTTCTTTGTCTGTGAAAGCGGGAAGGGCTACCACATCTTCCAGCTCATTGACCGAAACTCCTGCTTTCAAAGCAAGCGGCCCATGGATGTTCCACTCATAGACAGCGTTATTGAGAACACCGATGCGGCAGATACTGATTTCCAAGATATCAGCCGCGATACTGGTTTTTGAGCGAAGGGAGCCAATGAAGGAGTTATAGCCATCTGCCACAGGAGGTGCATGTAGCAACGCAAGGTCCAAGGGAATAAGAGGACGTGGAAGGCGACGAGCTGAAATGCGCTGATAAATTTCCTTTGCATTTTCGTCGGCAGGATCCGCCTCCCTCGGAGCGTAGGGTAGACGCATGGCGGATTACCAAGAAAGGACAGAAAGAGGCAAAGTTCGGAGGAGGTATATTCTTTGGCAGTCTTGAGATCAAGTCCTAAGGGGTGTAAGCTATTGATACCTTTAGAGCTATAAATGACCAATTCTTATTTAACAGGATGGTGCCATTGGTTTGATTTGGTTTGCGGCCAAATTCCGAGGCTAGTACCTTGCCGCTGCTGATTCGGCAAATCGCCGTTTGACCTAGATAGATCGCATAGTGGGCCCGATGAAAGATTGCGCGCTGCAAAAACTTTGGAGTGCTTGATCATTTTATTTTTGGCCCGTTTTTGAGGCAGATGTTCAATGGTCAGGTGCATCTCCGGGTAGCGTTGTGATACACCCCAATGTCAAAGCTATGAAATACTGTATGAGTTATTATTATTATGCACGGTGGCGAGAGATAGAGAGCCAACGAAATCAGACAAACGTTTGATTGATTAGACTAAAGGAATCAAAAGTATAGAAACTCAGAAAAAGGGCAGGTTGAGTGTCCTTGGGCGGTGTAACAGAGTACTCGACTGACCTTACCAGTACAGTATCGAGTCGTTACCCGCTGAAGCGATACGGACACAAGGAAGAGGGGAAACGAATGGACCACAAACGTTTGCAATAATCCGACACTTACCGTCCTCCCATTGTCATCTACCTTACTGAAATGGAACTATTCATACGCCCAATATCCGATGTATGTTTATCCATAATCTGCTGAATACCATCTACTGACATCGCACGCCAAGCCACAAAGTCGTGAACCCGATGGATCTTTCCCACTGGATGGAAAGGATCTTAATTCTGTCACAGATGAGGCCCTAGCAACTCTTCTCGCAACTGCTCCTATTCTTCATCAGCTAGATGATACGACGGTTGTGCGTCTTTCAAAGACTTTGATCATGAAGGGTGGCGGCAGTGTCATGGCTAGTGAAGCAGAAATGCTTCGTCTTATTGCTTCCAGAACCACTATTCGAGCCCCACGAGTCTATCGCTCATTCCAGGTAGAAGATGAGACACAATATTTTGGCACATCTGGGTACATTGTCATGGAATTTATCCCAGGCCAACCGCTGGATGAGTGCTGGGACACCCTATCCCGTGAAACCCAAGGGGAAATCGCTGCGCAGGTTGCTGAAATGATCCAAGAGATGCAGTCCATTGAATCTTTAGAGCCCGGCCCCATTGGTGGAGGACCATGTCGGGGTCTGTTCTTCACAGATTATAGCGCTGGGCCATTTATGGGCGCTGCTGAAATGGAAGCTTGGTTTAATCACAAGCTCGAAATCTGCAAAAGCGTCCATCATGCCCCAAAAGATGCTCCACAATTCCATTTTACTAAGTTTGTCCTTACGCACCACGACATCAGTTCTCGAAACATGATCTTAGATCAGCATGAAAATGTGTGGTTGATTGACTGGGCATATTCTGGTGCATATCCTCCCGTTTTCGAAAGTGTAGCATTGTCAATCCAGCCGCTTTCCACTGATTTAAACAAAGCGGTATTATCCCTTATTCCGCGTTACCCTAAGGAAGAAATGCAACTTGATTCTATTGCATATGGATTAACCACCGCGGCATTGGCATAAAGGAGACTGAGATGGAAGCGGACCGCACCCGTCGCCACGGAAATAACTGGTTGGAGGAGTTGGAGGAAATTCAGTTGAACAACAATGACATTTAGAATTCCCCCAATAGATTCGTCTTATTTGCTCCTTTTTCCTTGTTCATGCCCTCCGAACGCTCTATAGGTTCTGCCTGTATCCAAAAAAGGCAGAGAAAGGAGAGGCTTATCACTCGTAGGAAAAATGGCCTAAACTTGTATGAGGAGCGCAGGGAAGCCGAATGCCCACTATTAATAATAGTCCCAACAGTTTGATTGAATGCAGTCATTTCTTTAATCCGCCTTGGAAGAACTAATCTATAACAACAAACATTCACGTTTTGTGCGGACCAGATTTCATGCGTTGTTCGGAATTCCTGATGTCTTCTCCGCTAGTGTATCAGCTTTAAGAGCTGGTCTGTCAGCCTTTCCCGCCGTTGTCTGTATATATAATTGTTAGAATTCATTTCCATTCAGTATAGATTTGTACGCCGAGAAATTGCACTTACACCGCCGTCCACCGGCATAATCAACCCAGTTATCCACTTTGCCTCTTGGCTACAAAGAAAAAGTATAGCTACATACGTCAGCTTTATAGTAAACAAAAGAGCAATTAGAAGAGAATCACATACCATACCCAACATCCCAGCCTGTTCCTTCCTGCTTAAGGAGATTCTGATTGATCCGTGCTTGACGCATTTCATCTGTCATGCCTCTACCTCGTACCATCGGAGTAAATACCATTCCAGGGCATACGCAGTTCACTCGGACATTTTCGGGACCATGCTGTGCAGCCATTGCTCGGGTCATCTGGATAATGGCGCCCTTGCTTGTAGGGTACAAAAGACTGGGATTTCCCCCGAGGACTGGAATTTTTGGATTAGTACTAGAGAAAGAGGAAAGTGAGCTGTTGACTTACGACCGCTGACGGAAGACATATTGACAATTGCACCTCTACCACGCTTTCTCATTTCTGGGATAACATGGCGACTCATCAAAACCATGCTCGTCACATTGATTCTCAAATCGCGCTCCCATGCGGCGAGATCGAGCTTCGTCGCATCTCCCATGGCGCCTCCCACACCAACTGATTGGGGTAAAAATTAGCTTCTGATCGACAGGGTTATTCCATATATTCTTACCAATATTGACAAGAATATCTACGACCCCAAATGCCTCAACCGTCTGAGCAACAGCTTTTTGACAGCTTTCTTCGTCAGTCACATCGGCCTGTATAACTGTTGATCTACCACCCTCAAGGTCAATCATGCGTTTAGTTTCCTCTGCCCATTCGGTATTGTAGTCCACTAAAGCAACACTGGCGCCCTGTCGGGCGAGCAAGATTGCAGTTGCACGCCCATTGCCAATCTCGCCTACAATTAATTAGTTTTTTCTTTTATCGCCGGTTAACTCGATAACGATGAACAATTGAAAATACTTACTAGGCATGCGAGATCCCGCCCCAGTGACGATGGCAACTTGGTCAGTGAAATCGAAAGCTTTGGGAGGCGACATGATCTTGACTCAAAGATGTTGCTGAAGTTTCGATATAACGTAGCTCACCACAATATGGGCAGGACTTGAAACTAAATAAACGACTTGGTCCTCTGAAAAGGTACTCCGGCTTTGGTGAAGGCCAGCAAGAATCGTTATGATTGGTACGGCCATTTGCCGGTGGTCCACCCCCGGAAATCCACCTGGGCACCACAATGTGGAGAAGTTGTTTAGCGAGAATACTAAGGACCAACTGACCAAACGTCTCACGGGTACTAGAATATGCTCAAGTTTGTGTCTAAAATTCCGCGTGTCATCCATGTAGCGCTTCAAGTCTCCTGCGATTGTAAACAGTCATGATAGGGGTTATGATAAGATTATGAAATCCAGTAAGCTGCATGTGCCACGTTGCGTCGCAAAATAAGCATTGATTTCAGAATATTTTCAAGTCTAAAAGCTTATAATTGATCATAAGACCACTACGATAGCCAAAAGTCAAACCACTCGACAATACCTCGCAAGCTTTGCTCTTTTACATATCCTTTGATTTTCTTTTTTTAGCTCTGTGGGCGGGCAATTGAACAATTAAATGCATTTTTAAGTAGTAGGTACTCACTTTCATAAGGGTTCTTCATATCTCCTCGGAGAGCAAAGCCATGCTCGACTCCTGAAAACAGTTGAAGATGATAAGTCTTCTGTTTACTTTGTAGAATCTGTAAGGCCGCATGCCGTGACTTTGAATCAAATGTATGATCTTCTTCGGAGCATGAGAGAAAAAGGGGCTCTTTATCCGAGCTTCGGTGTCAATCTTTATTTGCAGACAGAGGTAGATCTACTTACTATTAATCTCCGTAAAATGATGTTCCTTTAGAAAGGCTGGGTGAGCAAAAGCGCCGGCGGTTACAGTCTCTTTCGAAAGCTCGTTGCACACATATGGAGCACCAAAGCAGTATCTGAAAAAAATGACAGACTTTGAGTCAAAAGGTCAATAATTTGAGTCCCGGAAAGAAAATACTCACCCTACGCATGCGTACTTGGTTGAGAGTTGCCCGTATATTCGCTTTACTTCGTCAATCCATTTTGGGACGGCTTCATCTGCAAAACTCATATGCTTCCTTTTCCACGCCCCATAGTCAAAGTTTGGATTGGACTGATCGTGACGATTCCGGCGATGTTTCCACACAGGGTCCTGTACCATATCAGCTCATCTGAGCGGGGACGACACGTAGAAAAATCAGCTCAACTGCATACACCTCGGAAATAGTCCAGACCAAGCACGAGGTATCCCGCATCAGCGAAAGCATCCATTACCAAAAGACCATTAGGAAACATTCCCCAGACGTCGGGGAAATAAAGTAGGATATGACCGTTCGCTGAGTCTACTTTGGGTCGCGAAATATAGGTTTCAACACCAGCGACAGTTTCAAATCGCCCACGCGATGTGCCTTCGTGCAGTGTGCCCTTCAAACAACAAGGCCCAGATGGCTGAGCAAGCCATGCTGTGCTATTTGTAGTATCATAGGCTGGCATAATAGTTGAAATGACGAATAATAAAGCCTTTCGCAAGTAGAAGTTGTCAGACATCGGCGATTCAGGCCATTTTAATTTTATCTTAACACGTTTACAAGGCGCTTGATAGGATCTTGCTTCGGGCATTCGCCGAGACGGCTTACCGGAAAATAACTCATCAAAGGTTTGGGGGCCAACCGTAGCCAGCCTCCGTTTGGTTTGGAACGCTGACCCCGGAGTATGGCCGTGTGGCGTTGTGGGGACTTCCCCGCACATTTTGGCCGAGACTCAATTTCTAGTTTGCTGTCTACTGACCTATAAGTAATATGCACCCCAGAATGGGGTGCATGCCAAGCTCGATCTTTGAATATAGTCTTCTGGGGGAACTGGCACTGCTATTTTTCAATGCCCACTATGCTTTCCCCACCGAAACAAGACTGCCACGACGATTCACATATTGAGGAGGCAAATCCCACGAGTAGTCCTCAACGTGTGGACGAGATCGAAGAGGTCGAAGAGGCCAAAGAGTCAGCGCTCAATGAGGTTTGTCTTTTCTATCAAATGAAAATCATTCACTCTGAAAAGTTTCTAATAAATTTCTAGGCATATGCAAACGCCGTCGGATATAAAGAGTATCGCGAAGGCCTAGGAATTCCCGTCACTGAAACCGAGGTGAGCGAGTAATCTCGTTAGAATGCATTGCTTCGCCATTTCCATGCGTATGGATTGCTGATTCATGCAAGAATGCCCGAGTCAGGTGGAAGATTGATCTTGTTGTTCTTCCAATTTTCCTCGTTACCCAAGCACTGCAATTCATGGACAAAACAGCTTTGAACTATGCAAACCTCCTAGGATACCAGAAGACTCTTGGCCTTCAGGGGAACCAGTTCAATTATTTATCTGCAAGTAAGTCCCGCATCTCTGCCAAATAACTCGACCATGACGCAACTTTAACATGAGATTTGTTACAGTGATATATGCCGGCTACTTCTTTGGCCAATATCCTTGCGGATGGTTAGTGGGCCGATTCCCTGCACAGCGTGTCCTTGGCCTGAGTTGCTTCATGTGGGGCTTGATGGTCATTATCATGACTCAGTGTCACACCTTTTCCAGTGCGCTTGCAATTCGATTTATTATGGGATTATTTGAGGCTGCTGTGACTCCTGGGCTGACGCTAATGACTGGTTTTTGGTATACACGCCAGGAAATTCCACTCCGCCAATGCATTTGGTACTCTGCCTTAGGATGGGGTGGTATCGTCGGCTCTTATATTTGTTTCGGTATCACTAAGCTACCTGTCAATTTTGAGCCTGCGCGATGGGAGTTGCTCTTCTATATTCTGGGATCGGCAACTTGCCTTTGGGCAGCAGTTATCGCCTTCATTCTTCCCGATGCGCCCTCGAGTGCATTTTTCTTGTCAAAGGCAGAACGAATAATCGGGATTAAGAGAGTCGCAAGTAATCAAACGGGTGTGAAAACGAAGAATTTCAACACGAAACAAACAATCGTTGCGTTTTCTGACCCGAAAGCTATCTTGCTATTCATTTCAGTTTTTGCTGCAGCGATCCCGAACGGCGTCGTCAATTCATTTTCCACAATAATTATAGAGGATATGGGATTCTCAACAACTAAGACTACAGAGCTCAAGTCTGTTGGAGATGCAGTCGTCATCGTCTCGCTGGTTATTGGGGGAATTATCACATTGAACGTCCCCAACAGCAGATTACTCACTTCTACAGCAGCTAATATCCTTTGCACTGTTGCTGCCGCTTGCATGGCATATCTGCCTCGCGAACAGAAATGGCAGCGATTAGTCTGCTTCTGGCTTGTCAATGCGCAGTCGGTAGGATTCACAATATCTCTTGTGACAATATCCTCGAATATGGCGGGCTACACTCATCGTGCCATGGCCAATGCCCTTGTTTTGTGAGTAATTGCTCTCGATTCTTTGACAAAGTCATACGTATCTCACGATTTGCTTATTCTCTAGCACTGCTTATTGCTGGGGCAACTTTGCTGGGCCATTTGTGGTCAAACCCTCCCAAGCACCCGAGTACAAAGGTGCCACAATTGGCCTTCTCGTGGGGTATGCAATCAAAGCAGGATGTCATATCTCTCTTTTTCGTATGTTTTGTCGATTCATTCAATATATCGCTATAGAATATACTAACTCTAAATTTAGTTTACATGTTCTTGGTCAATCGGCGCCGAGACTCAACTCATGGTCCAGCAGACAAAGCTCGGAGTGATGAAGCTGGTATGCAAGACTACACTGAGTTTGAAAACAAAGATTTTCGTTATGTGTTGTAAGTGAAGCAGAATTTAGAATTAGGTCTCCGAATGCGAGACCTCCGCTAGCAGGGACATGAAAATTGAAGCCGTAAGCAATACAAGCGAAGAGCCCGACGTAGGCCAAATAGAGAAGCATCCAAGAAAAAGGCAGAGGAAATACCATTTCTCTTTAGCGTTATTTGCAAAAGTATTTTAGGGACCAATTCGTCTTACCCCCTCTCACGTGACCAATCCATTCCCTGTGGCGGCGTTGGGCCTTTCGTCAGTCTGCATCCGTGAATGATGCTGTGAACCGGGCACCCAGACGCTCGCTGGGAGCTACAGTGCCGCTACAGTGTTTCTCCTGTCATGGTGCGGCATCAGAAGGCCGTTTGCTCGACATGTCGTCGTCGAAAAAGCAAATGCGATGGAGGCATGCCACGCTGCTCGGCTTGTTCTGCTAGCTCTTCTACTTGCCATTATGAGAAGTCTCCATCTATCGCTTATGTACGCTCTTTGGAGTCTCGTATCCGTGATCTAGAAGGAAAACTGCAGGGTCCCGAAGCGATCTCATCTCCACCTTCTTCCCTTCTTGAAACTGCCGCCTTCGTCAACCAAGACGAAAGCTCCATCTCTTTGAATGCCCAAGGGGACGTCATTTACCACAATCAAACATCAGCCATTCATGAAAATTCCCTCGAAGCTTCCAATGGATCACCTCTCTCTGTAAATCAGTCATCAACAGCTGCAGCAATTGAGGCAGCCACGAATGATACAAGACGTCATCTTGTCACAAATGCTGCGGCTCTGAAGAACCTCGAGCTGGAAACCTTGGATGCGACATCGCCGGAAGCTGATATACCTCCAGAGATATTCAATGTACTATTGAAACTTCACTGGTGTTGGCTACACCCAAGCTTTCTGTTCGTCTACCGCCCGGCATTTGTGAGAGATTTACTTCAGCCTAGTCGATCAAGACAGGATGACACGACATACTGCTCTGCAACGCTATTCAAGGTTCTGTGCGCCCATAGCTGTCGCTTCATCCGTCATCCGGAATCTTTCTGGAAACCCGAAAACTACAATGAATCGTTCCCCCAGCTCAGCACTCGTCTTATGTCGGAGGCAAAAGGACTCTTGGCAATGGAAACACTAAACCGACCCTCAATACCAACCATTCAGGCATTATTGCAACAATCTGCTCGAGATATTGCTTGTGGTCGATCATCATCTTCCTGGCTCTATTCCGGTATGGCCTTTCGGATGGCGATTGATCTTGGGCTGCACGTTTCTCCTGATGTGTTGCAACGGCATTCCCCAGCTCTATCGACAGAAGATGTTGAGATCAGAAAACGCCTATTCTGGAGCCTATACTCATGGGACAAGCATATCAGTCTTTACTTGGGTCGAATGCCTAACTTTTTAAGTGGCTCTGAAAGTGTTTCACAGGATTTTCTTGACGATTTCACTGAGTACGACCTCTGGGAACCTTTCTATGGGCCTGACCCAACTTGTGATGATCTGCCGGTCTATTTGCCAGTTCCAGGTCACATTGTATCTTGCTTCACACAACTATGCAGACTATGTACTATTGTTTCGCAGATGATGTTGAAGCTTTACAATTCAAACACCCTCGACGACTCACTGAGATCTTCCAGTGCCCGGGCTACCGCATTCGTGGAAATAACTCAAAAGCTCAAGCAGTGGTATGAGTCGTTGCCATCATTTCTTCGCATATCACCAGAGCAAATTCCTGCGCTCAGTCCACCTCCGCATATAACATCACTCAATTTGATGTACTATAATACTCTTATTCTACTGCATAGACCACTCGTCTCTAGCGGAAGAGCTTATTCCTCCGACGCATCGAGAAAAGGCTGGGAGACGTGCCGATCAGCAACGACCACGATATATCACCTACTTCAAATGTATATCAAGACGTTTGGATTTCATCATATCACCTACATGAACAGCTACTGCACATACACGGCAGCCACGACCGCGGTGTACCAATTGGAGACATGTGATACAGACCAGCATCTTGATTATACAAATGAAGAAGTGTGGGCAGAACTGAAATTTCTGCTTGATATTCTCCAACGGACATCGTCCGCCATGCCTGGTTTGAATCGAAGCATTGCTATAATCCGCACGAGGATCAAAAGAATTCTTGATCTTCAAGCAGCTAGAAAACTTGATTTGCTCTTCCCGCCTGACAACCAACCAGTTCGGTGTATGACTGGACATGCTACTCGCGAACCACTGAAGCCTAGTCAAGAAGAGCAAAGAAACTCACTTTACAATGATACAGGGTCAATATCTTCAACCAATCTTCACGGCTTTGACTTTGAAGGAAATGAAAATGCTATCATCCATGATACAAATGGGTTGGATCTCTGGCTTCCCGCATTCCCGGGGCAAGATGTTTCCTACGGGGCTGAAGTCATGCTCGACATGACAAATGTTGTCACCCCAGAGACACGATCTACCCTAATGGGGTCGAATTTGGATCCGCATATGCATCTAAGTGCTTTATTAACAGACGATTCGCATTTCGGCTAACCCTCCTTCGTCAACAACTCTCTCACATTCACCTCCGAATGAGGAGATATGACTGCTGTTGCTGTCGATTCAGGAGCCTTTGGTTCCATTGACTTTAGGCGAATGAAATACGGTCATTTTATGTCTCCTGTCTTATACAATATCACACCGCGAGATACTCCGTGTGCATGTGTTATCCAGATCCCGCGCGTGATATGCATTAAGCTGAAGAAACAATCCCACCTGGCGCGTCCGAGTCTTAGATATTTCTCTTCCAAGGTTGTTGTCTTACGTAAATTTTGCAAAAGGCATTAGAGAAGGCGGAAATTGTCATTATGAAAGAGTATTCCCGAGGTCATGCTGTTTGATCTAGAAAGATGGGCGACGGTACTGGAGCTGTTTCAGCAAGAAAGTCATGTTTAGAAACTCGAATTTGCGGCTCGATCAATAACCTCTCAAAAGTCAGGTTGAAGACTTGATTTATAACTTATTTCTCTAGAAGACTCTATATCTCAATGCTTTATAGACGCGCATCTTTGAAGCCTGCTCTGAGACGCATACGGATCTATACTCTAATAGAGATAATTGCTTCTGAGATTACCGCAGAATATTCCACTGCCGCCTCTGTTGATAGAGCTCGATTTAGCACGATTCAGTCTTTTTCAAAGCTCTAGCTACTACTAGCAAGTCTTGCGGGATCAAACATTTGAATTTTCTGCTCCTGCTTTATAGGGACAGTAGTAAGAAATCCTTCCATTCACAGGAGCTGCATCAACATTTAGGAGACTATGAAGAGCTAACAGACTGCAATAGCCTTAAAACCGCTTTATGTCTATTCTTAGCTGCGTATGATAGCGGTGTCCGACCGGTACGATCCGAGTATATACTAGCCCCACTCTGAAGTAGTAGCTCAACAATAGCCAGATGTCCCTTTTCAGCTGCGTATGATAGCGGTGTCGGGCCACTGTAATCCGGGTCTGGCTTGGCTTTACTCTGAAGTAGTATCTCAACAGTAGCTAGATGTCCCTTCTCAGCTGCGTATGATAGCGGCGTTCTTCCATTGTGATAGGATTCTGTATAGGCTTTACTCCGAAGTAATAGTTCAACGATAGCTGTATGACCCTTCTCAGCTGCATATGACAGTGGTGTTCGTCTATTGTGAGGAGAGTTTGGATTGGCTTTACTCTGAAGTAATAGTTCAACGATAGCTGTATGTCCCTTCTCGGCTGCATATGATAGCGGTGCCCCTCCAGTGTGCCAAGATTCTGGATCGGCCTTATTCTGAAGTAGTAGCTCAACAAAAGCTGTATGTCCCTTCTCAGCGGCGTATAGTAGCGGTGTCTGTCCATTGTGATAAGAGTTCGGATTGCCCTTATTCTGAAGGAGTAGCTCAGCAATAGCTGTATTTCCGTTCTCAATTGCATACCCCAATGCTGTCTGGCCATAGCGCTCAGAGTTGAGGCTAGCTTTGCTCTGCAGCAGGAGCTTGATAACCGCTTCGTGTTGGTTCCGAATTGCATGCCACAGCGAGTCTTCAACATCTGTGCGGTATTTGCGGTCAAGTCTTATTTTGCACAACTTTTCAACGCCCGAGGCTAGTCGAACTAAGCCTTTTTTAGAGTTCAGTTCATTCCCGAGACTAACATGGATTGAATATTGCTCAAAGAGTAGCAGCTTCACAATTGGCTCGAGGCCCAAGGTTGAGGCAACCTCCAAGGGCGAATGATACACAACACAGCCATTTTCATTGTATTCAAAGCTCCATTCTCGACCCGGAACGCAAAGACGCTTTGCCATATTGTCTATTTCCACTCGGCGTAGATTTGGCATCTGACGGTAGTGAGTAGCCCAATTAGTCGCCGCGTAATCAAATAACGAAGGATTTTGGTCTTGAAGGCGTGAATGTAGGTACCAAACACATATTTCTGCTAAAATGAAATTTGTGTTTGATATGGCTATAGAATGTCGCCAGATGTGATTTCCCGGGGAAGTTTCCTGCTTGGGCTTGAGCCGATTGTCAAGTAATTCTGGAGATGCAAATTTGGCGTTGCTGCGTACCAAAAACTCCCTAGCCGTTTTATGAAGTAGATAGACTTTGTTATCAACGATGGTGACAAATAGTCCCAGAGATCTCGAACGTAAGTCATGATTCTGCTACTTGGAATGACTTTTTCTGAAATTGAGGCGGCGGATTGGTTGGCCTTGGAGACCAATGCTATCGACATCTCCTCTAATGACATTGGCCGTACTGCCCCGACGATGATGTGTAAGAGTCGTTTTGCGGCATCAATATCGCGGCTCTTATTTAAGATCTTCTCATAACAATCGTTGACCGACTGAGGTATTTCTCTTGAGAGTTTCATGATATCGCCTTTAGTGACACCAAAATCGGAGTTCATCAAGCCATCGAAAATGAGAGTGATCCACAGGTACGTCCGGTTTGGGACAGAATCCATCTGTGTTCTCATTAATTGCCGCTCATCGGGCTCTAGAAAAAGAATATCTGCAGTCTCATTGATCCGAATATCTAGAACATGCTTGATTTCCAGTGCAATAGTATCGGACGACGGTCCTTGATCACCTTGCAGATGAATTGAAGTCATCAAATTCTTCAATTGTAGGGCGAACTTGCTCTTAATACTCCCATATGGTCGACTTGTCAAGAGAAACTTTGGAATCTCATGTTCAGAAGTTTTGTTCACGCCGGTGTTGCATGTTGCAGTGATAGCTTCGATCAATTGGTTTCGGTCTTGTTCTCGACATTCATCCAAGGCATCGAGAACACAGATGATCCGATCCTGGCACGTCACCCAGAGAAACATACTCCATAAGTTTTCGAAAGATTTAAAGAATCTTTTGCCTTGGTCGGTATATTTTTCCAAGACGTGATCCGTTACGAGTTGCCGATGGGAAACAAAAAGCTGATGCAGAATAGAGCATAGAGCTCGTATAGAGCTCTTTTGTTGCTCAAAGTCATCCTTGAAGAAGAAAAAGCAGACAGTCCTTCCACTTTCAGGGAGTAAGTCGTCGATGAGATATCTGGACAAGACGGATTTACCGCATCCTGGATCTGCTGTCACATAGAGAATGCCAGGTCCTGGATTGCTTGACCTCGCATTCCATCGCTTGAATAGAGCATGGTTTGTGAACCATTCACATGTGCCAGGGGCTCGCTGGCGGTTTCTCGTTTTGCTATCCTCGTAGATGCAGCCGTTCTTATAGAGCAGCGGCAGGAATTCGTCTTCTCGAATCAGCATTCGTTTGAAATTTGGTTGAAGAAAGAAACACTAACGAGATGCGATCACATATTTGGCCTTGCGGGCTTTCGCTAGTTCTTCCGCGGGTATAACCGACAGTACTTCCTTCGCGCACGCCGCGGCCGTGCCTGCCGCATACGCCTGCCAGTCCTTGTTCTTGTGAGAGTCGGCGTAGTCGCAGATGCCTCGGATAACAAGACACGGGAAGTGGTTCATTAGCCCCGCCGCTTCCATCTCGAAGCAGAGGACCCCGCCCAGATCTGCGCTGACTCTGTCCCTCTGGGTGCCATCTCTCATGACTCGGTTGCCTGATGCGATTGTCCCGTAATGAACCTTCACTCCTTGGGCACGTAGCTCTCGCGAGACTACTTTGTCTTTGCTGCACTCTCCACGCCGGCGCCCTCCTTTGTGGCTGTATTCTGCTTCGAAAAGTGTATCTGGCCCAGCGCGTGTGCGCGAGAAAGCTGGCAAGCGATCAAGTTTTGAAAGGTATTTTGGGAGCCTGGCTTTCCCTCGCAGATGGTTCGTTCGCAAAATTGAGACGGCCTGAAGCAGGAGCCATGGCGGCGTATTGAGGGACCCGATCCGCTGGAACCCACTCGGGGTATCCTTGCCCATGTCATACTGCACGACTCCGCCGTGTAGATCTTGCGGTTTGCTGATGACTACATCTCCAAGCCGAATGTCAGTGTCCTCTGTCGGAACACCTCCCCCGATTCCCACCATCAGGCCAAATTCAATCGATGGGAAAGCAGCAACCATCTTCCCGGCGAGTGCAGAAGCCGAAGCTGTTCCTGTTTGTCCTTCAGGCAGACCTATGATGACGACATTAAAATTGCCGATTCGACCAAGTGTATAGATGTCATTGTCATATTGGATTTGCTCGTCCTGTTCGTCGAGCATCTCCTGTGCAGCTGCCAGCTCGATCGACAGCGCGGCCACCCATCCCACGGTGTATTCCTCCCGTGCAAGCCTGCGGGATGCCATCCAAGCTGTCCCGAATAGCCAAGAAAGATAAAAAAGCAGATTGAAGAGAACGGTCGTGAAAGGTGCGAGTTAGTGTCGTAAAGGACACGGCGCAACTTCCGAAAACTCTGAGCGTCTATAAGAAATCTGGACTTGAGGCTTTGGTTTTAGGCAACGCAATGGTCTGCATGTTCGCGCCAAGGCAAATTGCTCCTTCCCAATCCAGGCCAAATGGCTCAACTAGCTGCAGTCAGTCATTGTCAATTCGACGTATTCTACAGTGGGTCCTGAAAAAGAAATAAAGATGTCAACAAATCACACTTTCAGGTGAGTTGAGAGCAGCCAATAGCACAACACCCCCTGGCTCAGCTGAGAGGGGGCCATGCAGCAGCAGTTCACCCGAGCGGCACCCACCCAACAGAAGAATGGGTCAGAATAAGCATGAGGGAAAGGCGTCACGGGGAAATCTGGATCAAGTGGGACACTTTACGATGATGAATTCCTCGTGCGAAGAAGAAGTCATATGTATATAGTGTACTATGTCCGTTCATATCGCCCAAGCGAATGTTGACGCATAATGAACTTAAGACTTTCTGGGTCGCCTCTCGACTACTGCACCCATATTGAGGAGGCAGATGCTTGAAGCAGTCCTTGGCGCATGGGCAGGGCTGAAGGAAACGAAGGGCCATGATTCCATGGAGTTGGTCCATTCTATCGAATGGGGATCTCTTACGCTGAGCCATGTTGAACAAAGGGCTGTTTCCCACCCCACTACCTATTAGCTACCTGTACTAGTATTCAAAGCACTCACTACCTAGACCGTCTGTTGACTTAAAGCTTTTCCGAGTGAATACTTTTTTGTGAAAAAAAGCACATCTTCATTATACTCTGACGTTTAAAATATTTCCTGTCTACGAAATATATGGTGGTCATTGATACCCCTGTGGCCAAAATCGATGTGAATTTCATCTGAAGTTCAATCATTAGCCCAATTTGACGGACATGAGAATGAAAAGATTACTTCAACAGGATAAGTCTTTGTGCAAAAGCGAAACAGGCAAATCCTTAATCTGTCTTCTTCACCACATCTATTTGAACCAGAAGTTATAGAAGTATTGAGTCAGGCTAACTATCGTTGATAATATCTCTCATGGCAATGTTTCTGCAGGGTGTGCAAATTTCATTTAGACCAACGCCATTTATTGACTTGCTCTGAATATCATATGAGAGAATTAATGACGAGAGATCTTCTCACTTGCTCTCCTCACAAGTTACCCTCGTATTCCTGTTTGACCTGAACCTGGTTGTCTTCAGCCGCATCATGTACGGGATCACCACGCTTCCGATCATGCAACAAGTAATAAACAACGTCCACAATTCGCCTAAAAATGTATGGGCAGTAATCAAAAGCCAGATGATCGAGCTCTTGTAGCTTTGGGATAATAGCTTCAGGCCCAGTGTCATTCGCGATTTCCAAAACCTCCTCATCGGTCATCAGCTCCAGAATCTTGAGCATTGATTCCTCTAAAAGATGATATTCTTGAAACTCCTTCATCACCCTTCGTTCGATCGTACCAGGAGACAGGTAGATCATATCGCCAATCTTGCGAAGGGTGAATAATGCATTCCGACGTGTTTGATAGCTTGCCTTTTCGCATTGTTTCGCAATGTTTTCAATGGTTCTTTTTAACATCAACCGCGACCTCGTATGACTTTTGAATCTCCTTCACACCCCGAGCGCTTCTGTGCGTAACGGTCATATCTTTCCAAATATTGTCAGAGTACCAATCGAAGGTCAGGACGCGGGTCCTGAGCGTTTCGTCTAGAGCCCGTGTCGTGCGTTCAATCTCTGCCCTCATGTCCAGGTGTTGCTGGGCGGCTCTTATGACAATTCCGATGATTTTATCCTCAGAAAAAGTGCCTTCCCTTTCACAGCGAAGAATATCTTTCACTTGAGATTGGAGCAGTCGGGTATCTTCTTCGTCTGTTTCTGGAGCTTCTTGCTTCACTAGGGACTCGCCAGCGCTGTTCGCGCGAGCGCGTTTGGCGGTAGGTGAGGAGGTCATGCTCATAGAAATAAATCAAGCAAGCCGGAATGAAAATAAAAAAATGTTGTAATATTTCCAAGGTTTGGATGATCAGCGTTTTCAGGGGTTTGGATGGACGGATGCGTCGTTACGCGTAGAAGGGACGGAGTCAACAAAGGGGCAAAAAATTGTCGTGGATGTAGCTTTTAAAAGTCGCCCATCATTTGTGTAATCTATAGTGCCCTTAGGGCAATGCTACAGAAACAACAGATTTTTGTTCTTACCAATTTCTTGTAGTTCTTATTGAGTCTTCCCGAAGTGGAAATGATCTCTCATTTGGTATGCTCGGGCGCCCATATACAGTACGCTACTTGTGGAGGATAAGTTGCAACAGGCGTCATGCAAAGGCATCACATAAAATTTCCTTCTGTAATTTCCCAATCAAGTCTATTTGTTCCAGGCCTCGGAAAAAAATGCCAAGGGTAACTTTCAACCTTGGAATAACCTTGGGAATGCTGTCTTGCGGCGCGGTACTTTGCGGAATACTTGTGACCCAGATCAGCCCTTTGATCGAGTTGTCCTACCAGTCATGAGAGAGATGAAAAACATTTTCTTTTAATTGAGCCCTGACTAGTCCTGCTCATGACCCTCCCCATCCTGGCCCTGGTCACCCTCAGCCTGATCCGCCTCGGCATTATCATCCCCCCAGTCGAACGAGAACACATCAATAACAGCCGAGAGTTTATCGAAAATGCAGTAGCCACTAGCAAGTTCCTGAAGCTCTTTTACTTTTGGTAGAAAGGCTTCAGAGCCAGACTCCTGATAGATATCCCAAATCTCCTCATCGGTCATCGGGTTCAGAATCTTGACCATTCCGTCTTCCAGCATATGGTTTCCGTAAAAGTTCTTCAGAACTTCGTGCCCGACAACATCATTCGAAGACATACAGATTGTTTTGCCAATCTTGCGAAGAGTCGAGATTCCATTGTAGCGCGTTTTGAAATTTGCATGTTCGCATTGGCTGACGATACTCCGAATTGAGCTCTCAACATATGAGAAGACCTCGAAAGACGCCTCAAACTGCGCGCTGCCGCGAGATTTCGAATGCGTAACGTTGATCTCCCTCCAGACGCTTTTGGAAATCCAGTCGAAGTTGATAACGCGGTTCTTGATCTTTTCTTCCATGGCTTGCGTCGCGCGTGTAACCTCTGCCCTGACATCAGGATGTTCTTGAGCTGCTTTTAAAAGCATGTCCAATATCGTTCCTTTGGGGACATTGTCGCTGCTTTCTCCGGATAGAAGGGTCTGAAGTTCAGTTTCCAGGGGATCCGGCTGAGGGGCTTCTTCGACTGGGCCTGGGCTTGGAGACGATAGAATCTCCAGGGGTTCACCTGCAGTGTTTCCGCGCGCGCGTTTAGCGGCAGGAGATTGAGCCATGCTTATGGGAGTTAAGCAAGTTGATGATAGTAGAAGGGTTGTAAGACTTTGGCTTGTGAATGTCTTTCTTGGGGTGGTTGGGGACGCGTAATAAAGCGTAGCGGAGACGGAGTCAGGGGAATAGCAAATGTTTGTTGATTGATCTCCTTTTGGACTTCGAAGACCATTTATGTAAGCCTTTTTCCTGGTCTCCGTAGATTTTCGGGTTGGATATGGCTACACAGACCAGGAAAGATTACTACCCGCTCATAATCATTCCCCTTCCATTCCTTCTAATCATGAGCCTATCTCAAATAAAATTATTCTGTAATGGAGGCAAAGATCAGGGAGGCCATGTGATAATTTCAGCGGTACGAGTAAATTTTCTGACATCTCAGCTGGCTTCACGCCATACTGCTCGTGATACCGTCGATTTGAAGCTCCTAGATAAGGCTTGCCGCGGGGAAGGTCTGATGAAGTGGGATGGTCCGCTCGCTGCACCCCGCAATAAGCACAAGCATGTCTGTGCTAGCTAATGTGTAATCACGCCAATAGAGTTGCTAAGGGTCCTTAGTACTTGACCCTAACTAAGCCACCAAGGTCGGAAGCCCCCAGGGTCCTCCGTCCTCATGACTTAACTACCTTCAGGTATTCCGTTTTCCAGATAATCTAAGATATCGACCTATACCACTTGCAAATCACTGCAAATGGAGTTCTACAATACGGCATGGACAAAAGATATCAATTAACAATGCATTCAATATAGAAACCACGCAATGTCTATCAGAGTCGTCATCAGTGCAAGCCAGGAAACAAAAAAGACAGAGAAAAGGAATCCAAAATGGATGGCTCCACATTCCGACCAGCAGCTCGGCATAGATCATGACTATAAAACGGGACAGCATGAGAAAGAAGAAAACGTCATTTTATGCCTCGCTTCACAATCTGCAGCTGCGGCGTCGTGGTCTCATAACTGCTCTTTCTCTTCATCGCATGCCTATCCACCGCTATCCGAACCTTCCACGGCAGCACCAATGACAGGGGGAGCAAACAAATGGAAGAAAGCAATCGAAAAGATAAGAACTAAGTCGGGGAAATATAGCATGAGGTGTCGTTGTCCAGTGCAAACGTGAGAGGGGGAGCGGTGGATTACAGGCGAATTCAAGGAAAGAGAAACGAAATCCCGAGGAAGACACAAGTTAACGAAACGTATCTTCCCAGTCTTCTGATCGAACGCCATCGCAAAGCAAAACCAATTCCACATGACAAGGAGACATGAAGGAGAGCGTGAGGAAACTCGGCTCGTTTATGATGAGGATGGGCCGGTACTTCACATGGAATCATAAGTGAAGGTGAAATTTCTATTCATTCGGCCGCATTTTCGAGCCATTTCCGCTCCGAAACGCCGCATTTTTGTGGCTTGCAGGGTATCCAGTAAAGTTCGCTTACTGCGAGGCACACTGTACCCGCTCAGCGCCAGCAGGCACGTCATCGTCATCCTCGTCCATACCAGCTCCAGCAGCGCCGTGGGCGCGAGCCTGGGAGCCTTCGCTGCCGTCAACACCCTCGAGCTCGAAGTCCTCGACCATGGCGTCAGCTGGGGGCTGGTGCTGGTGAACACGTGGTGGGAGAACCTGCTCCAAAAGCTCCAAGTTCTGCAATTGGTCCTTCTCGGGGAACTTGACGTCGAACTTGATGTAAAGGTTGCCGTGGTCGTGGTGGCGGAAAGAGGGCATACCCTGGCCGGCGATGACCTTGATTGAGTCTGGAAAGAAAGTTAGCGGGATTTCAACAAATGCAAGGAGACACATTGGAAGTGAACGTACCAGGGACGATAACCTCGCCGGGGTTGATGTTGACGGTCAACCAGCGGTCGTCGAGGTGCTCAATGTGGATAGTGCCACCGGCAAGCGCGGTGAGTAAATCGATCTCAGCCTGGTAGAACAGATCGTCGTTCTTACGCTGGAATCGGGGGTGGGGCTTCTGCTCGATCTCGAAAACAACATCACCGGGGAGCACACCAGGCATCTGGTCACCCTCACCACGGAACTCGATCTTGTGGCCATCACGGACACCCTTGTCAACGTGGACGTGCAACACCTTACGCTCAACAATGGTCTTCTTACCGCTGCACTTCTTGCAGCGGTCCTTGTCCTTGATGATCTCACCCTCACCGTTACAGTCAGGGCAAACGGTCTGGAAGCGCTGGATCATGGGGCCCATCTGGCGCATCATGGTCTTCATACCACTTCCGTTACAACCAGAGCACTCCTTGACAGCACCCTCCTTACCACCACGGCCATCACAGCCAGCACAGATGACTGACTTCTGCAGGGCAAGTTTTGAGACCTTTCCGCGGTAGATATCCTCGAGGTTGACCTTGTGGACATGGTGAATTGTGCGGGCCTTCTTGGGACCCTGATCACGCATACCGCCGCCGAACATTCCACCGAATCCACCACCGCCGCCGCCGAAGAACTGGGAGAACAGGTCCTCGGCGTTCATGCCACCGCCGCCACCGCCATTCTCGAGACCCTCTTCACCGAATTGGTCGTAGACTTGACGCTTCTGGGGGTCGGATAAGGTCTCGTAAGCGTGAGAGAGCTCCTTGAACTTCTCAGCGGCCTCGGGGTTGTCGGCGTTCTTGTCTGTAGGGCAAAGATTCACGTTAGCCATCGTGAACCATAGAATGATCCAAGCTTTCGAGGCTTATTTCGGTTGATATCGCACATACCAGGGTGGAACTTCAGAGCACCCTTCTTGTAGGCGGACTTCAGTTGGCTCTCGTTGGCTGTTGGGGGGACCTTTTCACGAACAACGGTTAGCACCTGGGCTGCTCTGGAGCCAGTGATCGAAAGTAACATACCCCAAGGCAGTCGTAGAACTTGGTATCCTTGACCATTGTAACGGTCGATTAGGCGATAGCGGAAAGATGGAGGGGTCGGGTATCGAGGAAACGAAGACAGAAAGAAAGAAGGACGAAATGCAAGGGAGCGACTTTCCTAGAGAAGATGCCGCGAAGGATGGGGAGAGCGGAGAGATGGAGGGGGAGGACAAATGCTCTCTTTGGATAAGAATCAGGAGCCCGAAGCCGACACAATCGGCTGAGTAACTTTTTTCTTTTCAGGTACTGGTTCCTTTGTACAGATGCTGTAATGGTACCGCCAGGGCTTTTCTGGTGATCTCGGCCTGGTACGGGGCCCTTTTAGTACCGGCCTACGCTGGCTTCTTGAATGCCACCTTTTCTGACGCTCTCTTTCCTCTCTTTCATGGAATTTCTATTTCTAATTCTTCGACCTGCTCGCCTTTCACCCTCTACTTCTGACTGTTTCCCTTGCTGACCTTTGTAAACCCGGGCCCGAGCGTGGATTCCATGGGATTCTGCGGCCTTCGATGGACTTCTCCGCGTTTCCATGTTCCGCTGGGTACGCAATACACTCCTTCCTATAGGCAGACCCCCCACCAGCTCAGCTCATGCATTCAGTAATTGCCTTGCTGATTGTGGATGATCCTTAGGCGAAATGACGACAGTGGAATTGGGGGCAATTACTCTCAAGTCGTACACCTATGTCCATATACCGAATTGATCGTACCGTTGCGATTCACTTGTTTGACCATGTTCATCCGCTATAGTTTATCCCGATCCACGGATCAGCATCAAGTGCCGTATGTTACAATACCGTACCGAGGCAGATTCTGCGCTGAGTTTTCCCTCCGCCACACTCCAGCCACAGCTCTTATCGATAAGGCGGCGAGGGGCTGCGGGAAAAGTTCTGCGATCCACTCGAAGCCCCCTCATGGACCGGAACTCGCCGCGTCGGACGATAGCGTAGATAAGACTCGAGCCGCAAACAGCTAAGCGGAAATGTAGGATAGCTTCAATTTGTATCACCTTCACCACCTTCACTCAACACAATGGATCAAGAGCCCGGATTTATCGCCGCCGTCGAAGAGGCCAAGAAGGGCGCCGCGGAGGGCGGAGTACCTATTGGAGCAGCTCTGGTCTCGAAGGACGGCAAGATCCTAGGCCGCGGCCACAACATGCGCGTGCAGAAGGGAAGCCCGGTACTGCATGTTAGTAGATCCAATTCCTCTAGAAGAGCCAGTTAGAAGCGAGCTATGAGCTTTGTACGGTCTACTTCCTCGTCATTCGAGCTAACACTGCATCGTTCCAGGCCGAGATGTCCGCTCTCGAGAACTCCGGCCGTCTGCCTGCCTCGGCATACGCGGGCGCTACAATGTACACCACGCTATCTCCATGTGACATGTGCACCGGTGCATGCATTCTTTACAAGATCAACCGCGTCGTCATTGGCGAGAACGAGAGTTTCATGGGAGGAGAGGAGCTACTGCTCAACAAAGGCAAAGAGGTTGTTGTGTTGGACAATCAGGAGTGCAAGCACCTGATGTCCACTTTCATGAAAGAGAAGCCAGAACTTTGGTTGGTCATTCAAGTTGCTGTTTTCATTATCTCATTGAACTAACCAGGTTCGCTGTACAGGAACGAGGACATTGCCGTCTAAACCATAACGAATGCCAAACAAACGGAGTCGAGGCTTTTTATAAGACGTTTAACTCGTTCAAATGGATCCCACCGTATATTTTCCTCGATTGATCGGGTATTCTGATTTAAATAAAAACTTTTGAAGTCCCATGTCGTGGTGACGAAGCCACTTGTATTGCCCTTCGTAAATTATACAGTGAGGCGGTGGATCTCCTCAAAGAAGAACTTCAGATCATCGGGGTTGACAAATGGGGTGATGCCTGCCTGTGCGTAAGTATGTGTACATAATTTCAATACGGAGTTTCACATACCGTGTCCAAGGTTACAGATCCAGCCTTGCTTGCCCTTCTTGAATCCCGCAGCGAGTTTCTCGGCGGTATCAGTGATAGCAGAGCGTCCACCGTAGAGCATACCCGGGTCAGCATTACCCTGGATGGTCACACGGCCATTGGCAATACGAAGAGCCTCAGCAGGGTCATGCAGCCAGTCCAAGCCCACGACATTGTAACCCGATTCGCAAAGGTCTTCAAGTGCGTACCAGGCACCCTTGGCAAAGACAGTCATAGGAACAGGCTCCAGGCCCATCTCCTTCAAGCGCTTAGGAAGGTTCGCA
>JAOYNU010087590.1:0-50350 GCA_026745395.1 Tympanopsis confertula | reverse complement strand
CAGGTCATGTTCACATGGAGATTCATCACTGACATTCATCTCAAACTAGGTCCAATTGTTTGAATCAACCCCCGAGAGGTTCATATCAAAGACCCCACCTTTATTGATGAAGTCTATGCCTCTCGCCACCGCAAAAGAAATAAAGATCCTCATTATATTCCTGCCTTTGTCAGCCCTCATTCCGTTATCTCAACGGTTGAGCATGACCACCATCGAGATCGGAAGAACATCTTGAAGTCCTTTTTCTCTCGCCGCTCTGTTGAGACTCTGGGTCCCTTTATTGAGGAAACAGTTCAAGCTCTGGTTGCAAAGTTCAAGATAGCGTATAAAAATGGCACCGTGGTACAGCTTGATTCACTCTACGCCGATCTTACTGCGGATACTATCACGAGTTACTTGTTCGGCGAGAGCTATGGTTACATGAGGCGCGATGGGGCTACTAATGATATTCAGTCTGGTACCAACGAAGTGACAGCTGCTTTCCACTTGAACCGCTTCATACCGATCTTCCGGCGTATTCTTGAAAAAGCCCCCACATGGATCCTTCAAAAGATCCGCCCAAGCTACACTGAGTCCATAAACCTGCTGACCCAGCTAGGACAGCAATCCGAGAGAGCCCTCCAGAGTACAGGTACAAAGGGCTCGAAGATAACTATCTTTGACGCTCTCTCAGATCCAGATGTCCCCCAGGAGGAGCGAACCGTACCTCGTTTGATGGATGAGGGGTTTGTAGTCCTGGCGGCTGGGATCCTGGCGGCTGGGACTGCTACAACCGCTAGATCTCTGGCCATGGCTTCTTTTCATATGTTCAAAGAAAAGAATGTATTGTATAAGTTAAGGGAAGAACTTCGTTCCGTGATGCCATCGTTAGACAGCCGACCTACGTGGGCGGACCTCGAACGACTACCATATCTGGTATGCTCTAACGAATATCCTTATATTGTCCCACTTGCTGATTATTGAATACCGAATAGTCTGGTATTATAGCCGAATCATTGCGTTTGACGCATGGTGTTATCATGCGTCAGCCACGAATTGCCCCAGAGGAGACGTTGTTTTTCCGCGACTGGGTCATCGAACCAGGAGTGAGTGCTTCTGGAATATTATACTGTTTCTACTTTCGTACTAACACAAAATCCCTTAAGACTCCTGTCTCTATTTCAACATACTTGACTCACATGGACTCCTCAATATTCCTCGACCCGGAGAAATTCCAACCGGAACGATGGATTGAAGCCAGAAAGCAAGGATTCCCTTTACACAAGTACATGCTCTCGTTTTCGAAAGGAAGCAGACAATGTATGGGCATGAAGTAAGCGATCCGTTCTCAAATCCCATACTCAGGCTTTGATCATTGACTTTTTTTTTCAGTCTCGCCTATTACGAGATGTACATCACTCTGGCGCATGTGGCACGAAATTTCGACATGGATCATTATGATACCACGGAGAGAAATGTTGAGATCGGTCGTGAACTCGCCATTTCCTCTCCCAAGGAGGGCCGTTACTTTGTGAAAGCAAAGGTCACAAATGCTCGTGATTTCATGGAGGATGTTGGAATCATTGCTTAAGATAGCCAGAAAAAGATGAATCACGATAGTGTTGAAGCCACGAGCGATTCCAGATAGAGACTACGCGATGCATGGAATGGCTCTAGTTCATCCCAGACAACCATTGGACCTTCAACAAGAAACTGTAACTGATGGCACAACCTTGGAATCACATTTGGTCTCAGCCCTACCGCTCATTTGAATCATATGGTGCATGCGAACAAAAGCAAATGCATAGGGAAATGTTTGAAACGAGGAATTCATCTTGGTATGATCTTGGTATCACGCAAACGGATTCAGAAGGGAAATCATTTACTGCCCAGGAGTATGACCCTTTCGATCATTCTAGCAGCTGCTACGGAGTAGAACACGATTTGTTGCCAAGCATATATTCTTAAGATTATGTAGTCGATTCCCACCGTGGGCACCGTACGCTGGAGACACCGGGCTCAGCTGCAAAATGTTTCAATAATATTATTCAATTGCTCCACCCACGCCACCGATCATCCTGATCGGCATGTAGTTCCAAACTCGCTACGGAGTACGGAGTACTCCATTGTACATAAGTTCCAGCTATGGGTCGATCATTCCGCTTCTAGGAAATCTTTGATCCGATCATCTTCTCCGTCGCAAAATGACGTTTCACTAATAAACATTATCTTTACTTTCATCACAATAATCTCCTAGGCTCATTTTTTCGGCATTGTTCGATCTTTCCAAGTACCACCTTATGGCAGACGAGCAGCTTGCGGCCATTCTGGCCGAGGACGGAGGATTTCCCAATGATCCAATCTTCACTGGCCTACTTAGTGTTGCTCGCGAGACAACACACCCTATTGTTCATGATGCGGCGGTAGGAGTAAATGCAAAATATGATCAATTCATAACCGACCTTATCCATACCCGGCATGAGCTCAGAAAGCGCTTGTCTACAAGCCTATCTGACAATGGACTTCTTCAAGATGGGTCTCTCATATGCATCTTAAGCCCGGCGAATTATGAATTTGCAGTCGCAGCTTTTTCAATCCTTGCCCTGGGTGGCACAATTGTTCCACTAGGTTTGTTTATCTTGATTACTAGACGGACAAAGGATAAGGACTGATATCTCCCAAAGCGACTGCTCTTTCCTTTGACGATGTTTCAGATGTGATGCGGAACAGTCCAGTCCAATGTATTCTCTCTTCCTTGAGTGACCACCCAAGGGCTTTGGATATCCAGTCCCACGCGATGCTTCGGTCATTTCCCCCGATTCAGGTAGCTCCAATCAGCTCACAAAATGATTGTCCCGATGGAGTATGGAATCTTGGAATCAATATTGATGAGCACATTTCAATTCCAAAATCCAACCAGGGTATTGTTTTTTTTCTCTTCGGGATCGACAGGTACCCCCAAAGGCGTTATTCACAGCCGCGTCTTCTTTTACTCTTGTCCACGTGCCCCAACAGATGAGGCAGTTTTAGTTCATCGTCCAGCAAGCTGGATTGCTGGCTCGATGCCTTTGGTCTTTTCCATTCTATCGGGGTCCAGAGCTGAAATAATTGACCCAGCTGCTGGTATTGACTTTTTCTGGCAACGGCTGCGAGCTGGCCGCATCACAAGCTTAAACTCAAGTGTTGTCTTGTGGCAAGAATTGGCCAAACACTATTTAGATTGCCTCTCCCAGACTCCCGAAAGAGCTGAATACTTGAAAGCTGCCAAGTGCCTACGCAGCGTCAGCATTGGTGGAAGCGTCCCCGCTCCTAAATTATTGAAATTTTGGAGGGAAGAAGTTGGCATTGCTCTTCCAATATTTTACGGCTCTACCGAGATGGGGAGAGCTATAACCGCGGTTTATCCGCATGAGGAATTTTCCGAAGAGGTATGTTACCACAGTCGATAAAAGGACGTTCAATATTCTTAACGTCGTCTAGAGATGCCTTGGCAGGCAACGATTTGCTGGTATGCCCGTCAAGTTGTCTGAGGGAGACCATGGGGAGCTCCTTGTTGGAGGGATCACCTCATTTCTTGGGTAAATGAAGCACAGAGAATTGACCGTTAATTTTGACGAATACCGACCACTCTTAGGTATGTCAATGATAATAGAGCAGTCTCAAGTTATTTCACCGATGATGGATACTATATGAGTGGTGATATTGCTCACAGAGTGGGCGACTACTTTATTTTTGATGGCCGAACCTCTATGGATTGTGAGTTGATCAGTGTTGGCAGTATGCACCAATTTATTCCAAGGTTTATTTCGGCTAACATCTAACTTTCCTAGTTATCAAGACTGTTGGCGGTCCAGTCCCTGTTATTCAGGTAGAAAACGCATTGAATGGCCTTCCGTATATTGCAGAAGGCTATGTTCTTCCCGTAGAGGACCAAACCATAGGAAGGCGAGTTGGTGTTCTCATACGATTCAAAGACCAAACTGTCTGTCTGGAGCAACTACGGGATGATTTAGTGGCCCATGTGCCATCCTTCATGCTTCCCACTGCATCCCGATCATTTGACAGCGAGGAAGAAATACCAAGGACACACAGCGGGAAGATTTCAAGAAGGATATTTTACAAAAATTTTTCCTGTTCACTCCGGGTATGGGACTGCCATCTGCGGTGGAAATTCTGGACTTGGACTTTTCCAAGGTTGACTAGTCTCTAATCTTTCCACAAATTGTTGGTGGCTTTTCCTCCTTATTACTAGAAAATAGCGCTCTTATTCAAACCCCTCCTGTCACTCAATTTTATGTAGGATCAGACATTGTCCGCTCTATACTTCGTAGGTGTGCCAAGACTGCTGACTAATGTCTCCACCCAGCACCTCCGGCTATTTCTCCATTTGCTTGCAGCTCCTCAGGTCGAACCGGTCTTTCGCCTCGAATTGTTGTCACCTATCGCATTCCACCATGTCTGTTCGTTCGGCGCTCGGCGGTCGCTTGAATGCGACTGCGAGCTCAATCTCCTGTGCTGCCCCGCGGATGGCTTCTCAACAACTCGCCCGCTTCCATTCAGGCGCCGTCCGTCCATCGCCGAGTCCCGCGTCGAAATTGCTCACTCGACCTCACACATGCCCTTCCAACGCTTTACTGTGGCGCCCGGCTGGCTTCCGAGCACAGTCAATGGTATCTCAGGCCAGCAAAGATGAAGTGAAGCTGGATTGGGATTCGTTCTTCAAGCTTCGCGCTTCCCGCCGCCGATACTCCCTGGCTTCCTCGGTTGCGTCTTCTCTTGCGTCTACGACAATTGGCGTGCAGGTTCTCTCATCGCAGGACTTAGAGTCACTGGGAGCCCAGGTCATGGGATTGGACCCTTTCATTGTGCTGGGATTGGCCACAGCTGCTTGTGGTGCTGTCGGGTGGCTCCTGGGCCCTATGGTTGGCAACGGGGTCTGGGGTTTGATCTACCGCCGATACAAGCCTTCCGTCGCTACTGTGAGTTGTCCAAAAATGATCCTTCATTGCACCTTATGTTTTCCTATGGTCTAATATTCTCCGCCTAATAGAAAGAGAAAGAATTCTTCGATCGCATTCGCCGGTTCCGCGTGGATCCATCCACCAATTCAATCGCCAATCCAGTCCCTGATTACTACGGCGAGAAGATCGGAAGTGTACAAGGATATCGACAGTGGCTGAAGGACCAGCGAGCCTACAACCGAAAGCGTCGTAACTTTATTGCGTAATTCCGATTCATAACATTTCTATTTCCACCTGTTCGCGTGTACATTGTTGGCTGCAAACCGCTCTCTTGAAGCCTCGACACTCCTGGCTTTGCATTTTCTTTCTCTACGGATATCAAATGGGTGTTCTGTGCTTTCCAATTTCATTAGCGGCGTGGGCGACTAGGAAATTACATTTGTACCAGAAACAAACAGCCTTGTTAGCACCCCAGGCCAACGAATTCTCAAGAGCTTGGATTAATCTGAAGAAACACTTGAAACCCCATGATAGCTATTGCCATGAGCAACGTATTCACAACTACAGCTTTGAAGAAGACTTCTTCGCTTTGGGACTCCGACCAGTGTCGATCTGCGACCACCAAGGAACGTTCTGGGGCGGATCGTCATCCAGGTTTGCTCGAAAGTTAGGCTTACGCTTTTCGAAGAACGCGCCCACGCCCTCTCTTTGGTCTCTGCGAGCCTATCAGTTGATTGCTACAGAATGGAACGGTCTGGGGGAACTCACGCAGCTCCAAACATGTGGTGAATAAGGTTGGATTCAACGAGATGGGCTGCCTCTGGGGACCCAGTGTCTCGCCACAACAAGGCCCTGTTCAGATACGAGGCAGAGGGACTGACATTGGTAGCAATGTCGTTCGCTAACTCAAGGGCCCGAGGCAGAACCTTTCCTGGCTCGGGGAGTGTTTCATTAAAAAGATCACCGAAGTGCTTCGCTGTGGGTGGAAATACAGCTCCTGTACTGACAAGGTAGCTGGCATTCGAGTGGCCGATTAAACGGGGCAGAAAGTATGACGAGCAAGACTCCATCGTGATCCCACGGCGAGCAAACACGAACCCATACTTGCCCTTTTCGTAGGCGATTCTGCACGTTGGTTAGATCTCCACGCTGGGATATATGGACATCAGCCCTTACCGAATGATTGCTGGGAGGGTCATTGTCATTCCAACTCCTACGGCTGATCCTTGCATGGCTGCGATGGTGGGCTTGCGGCAGTGATGAATAGCAAGTGCTACGCGCCCACCTCTGCAGTTGATTAATACATATGTCAGATAGTACCGATGGCGATACTCACCCATCTCGATGGTCTTTCGGCTTCTCGTCATCCAAATGGCTTTCAAAGCCAATGTCCAAGTCTGCGCCAGCACAGAAGGCCTTGCCGGCCCCTGTAAGGACGATCGCCTTGACACGCTCATCGACGTCAAATAGGGGGTAAATCTTCTCAAAGTCCTCTACCATTTGGGATGTAAAGGCATTGTGTTTTGCCGGGCGATTCAAAGTCACGACCACAACTGGCGTCACTGAGGGCGAGCCTGGGGGATGATGCGAGACAACAACATGGCCAGTGGTGGGAAGCTTTTCGTAGGAGGCAGGCAGGCCCAGGGGCTTGGGGTCGAAGATCATCGTGTCGAGGTGCTCACTGGGATAATTGCAAGAGAACTGAACTAATGGAGAATCAAGAATGCCACAGATACTATATCCCTGAATATTTGCGGGGAGAGCTCTTGAATACTTGTCGGTCCAGCTCGACCTCGGCTCGTGTGGGGAAATGCCGGCCCCGCAGGCTAATTTATGCACTCAGAGCCGATGATCTATGATTGTTGATCAGGTATGAACACTGAGAACGAGATGCATAGTTTGAGGAATTGTGGAGTCCGCCCAGATACTCGGCTTAGCAATGTTCTAAGATCGAGAAGCGCAATAGACCTCGAGACTTTACACCGCATAATTATTTGCAGCCTTGTGTAGCTCCATGCTATATTTATGGATCTCGATCCCTAGTTTTTCTTACGGCAAACTTCCAAAGAGAGACAAAGCCGGTGTCAACCTTGGAAGCTTCCAATTGCGTGATACCTGCATGGCGACTTGGGTATACTCGGCAGCGGAACTACTGGATAAACAGCAAGCACCCCTTCACCCAGGGTAGCAGACCATATAGTAATTCCGATCTGATGAGAAGAGCTCTTGGAGATAGCTCGAGAGCCAGAGGTCGTAAACATGAAACCTGTGCCTGACCTTCTCGCAGATGGACGTGTTCCTGGGGCTGTTTCGGCCGCATTCATGACCTCATTCTTGGCGTGAAAAAAAGAGTTCGTGGGAGATCAGGTTCTTTCAAGTCCTTTCAACAACTTTCCCAGGGCCCACACCCATTGTAAAGCAGGCCAGAAGCTCAAGGCACAGCGACTGCGACCCCCTTTTTCGAAGATTCCCTAGCTGAAAAAGTCGTTCGAACAGAGCGAAGAGGGCGGAAATCAGAATCTGCCGCATTCGTGCCCCTCCCCCACTCCACCCGAGTTGCTCTTTTTCAGCGCGACTGTCGACATCCGAGAGATAACGACGCTTGTGATTCTTTCGCTATGGCGGGACGCAATATCTCCTATGGCCGTGGGGGCGCGGGCAACATTTCTCGTCAACAGTCCAGCACTACCCCGAACGACTTGGTGACTCCGACGATCAAGCAAGATGTGTACACGACCGGCCGCGGAGGCTCAGGCAATATGGTGCGTAGTGCGAAACGTGCAGATGCATCATTCTCCGCTTAGACTAACGCTGGCTTCATGCAGGTGCTGAACGACCCTCATCGCCCGGAGATCGCCCGGGAAAGCCAGGACGTCGAATCTCCTCCCTTGCGCGCACAGCAGAAGATGTACCACCACACAGGACGAGGTATGTGATTGAGCAAGCTGCAGGTTCGTGAGCGTGGGTTGCTAACGGTGTTTCAATTAGGTGGCGCTGCCAACTACACGGCCCCCGAGGAAGAAGAGAAGGCCGCACAGGAGCTTCAGCGAGAAGAGGCGGAACTGATGAGAGTGCGCACTCTGGATCGTGCGAAGGAGGCCGAGCACGAGCGACAGGAGCAGCAGAATCAGTAGAGATTTGACGGTGCGACCGGAAGGAATGGGCAAACTAATGCGGGGTTGACACGTCTTATCTCTCTTCGTTTATCTTTTTCGTTTCGTTTCTTTTTCTATTTCTTATCGGCCCGATAATCTCGTTGGCGCTCGGCGTCCTATGGGGTTCTATGATCTTGGGTTCTTCGAAGACTCTTATACACTGCAGAGCAATACTAGGTTCATTATTTGTTATTTATCCTTTCATAACAACGCTATCGTGATCATAAGTCATTACTGAAGGCATGCTGGAGGGTCGGGGGGCCTCTTTCCCAGTGGGATAAGACATGGGTATGCATAGTCGATGCCATTATACTCCATTATAATGTGTGGGCATCCTATGAAGGTGGGAGCACACCCGGCAGGCCAGATTTGCCCTTGTCCCGGTCTCGCAGTGACGATAGATGCCGTGTGCTCTTTCGGGATAGAGAGCAAACCCTCAAATGACAGCCTGAGACTCGGGCAGGTCGGGCAGAAACCAGCCAACAGCATCAAGGGGCCACGAGATGAGCTCACGCCACTCCGAGTCAAAGCCGAGTATCTCGACAATCTCTTGTAGAACCCGCGTACCCCAGTTGCCCATCCACCATGATTCCCGCAGGTGGTGCATTATAACGGCAAAATGTGCCAGGACTACCAGCGCAAAGGGCTGGCGTTCGCGTACCAGTTCCGAGAACCGTACGGGGACTCGAAAGGCCCAGCAGAAGGCAAAGTCCTTGGGCTCGCCCCCATTCATAAGCTGCTCTAGAGAAATGCTTAGTTGGTCGATTGTTTGAGCAAAAGCTTCCTGGTCGTGCGTGGGCTGTCGAAGCGACTCCATTTGATTTTGCCGTAGTATCGAGAGGATTACCAGTCTGGACATGTTGGGCATGGTCGGGCGGGTTTCTTGTGCATGGACAAGAAGGTGTAAGTCACCGGCAGCCACTCGATCTTTTGTTAACATCAAGGCACCGACAAGCCACCTGGTAAGGTAGAATACCTCCAAGAACTCATCGAGCACATTTGGCCTTTCATCTTCATCCTCATCCCAGTCCACAGTGATACAATATGCAAAGGAAAAGGCCAGTAAGACACAGCATAGAGCAAAGTGTGCGTTGCACTGGGAGTCGGTGGAAGTTTCCATGTCTTCGAAGTGAACCCCGTCGAGGGCTTGGCTTTGATGTTCGCGTGCGGAAACGATATATCGCCACTTGCGTCCCGGGTTATTGCTCCGCGATGCCAGTTCTAGTGCAGACAGTGCCAAAAGGCCATGCCGTAAATAAGGCGCGCGCAATGACAATTGGGGAATATCTGATTGCCAGACCGCTTCGGCGTTCTGGTCACGCGCCATGGATCGGTAGGTGCTCGTGCACCAGTTCATCATCAACTCGAGGTCTTGTAAATGTGTCGTCTCGCTCGTGTCCGGGCCAAGCGATGCACGAGACAGTTTCGAAGATTCTTCGAGATGTAAACGATGGGGAATCATCTCGGTCATTGTAGGCGGCGAGGTGGATGATATTGAGGTTGACGATGAGCACTTAGATGTCGCAGAGCAAGTGGTAGTATCCAGTCGCGTCAAGCAAGGCCGGCCCGCCGGCGTTACCATTTTACAATCCAAGTAGTGCGAGCAGGACCGCGCCGGAGACTATATAATCTGTCAGAAACGAGGATGGGAAGCAGGTGGGGAGGTGTGCATGATCTGGTCGGGGCCATGGACGCCACAGCGTCGGGCATGCGAGCGTGAGACGGGACAAACAAGAGATAGCAACGTACCTGGGGCTCACTCTGCAAGCTGCCCTGTCGAAGGCGCTTGCGAGGCCAGGATGGCATATTCCAGAGCGGGTTGACAAGGCTGGAACCAACGCGCTGGTGGCACGATCTATATAGCACCAGGCAGGGCAATCCCCAGACTTGGCATATTCCTGAAAGAAGAGCAGGAGAACATCCTCTCGAGCTGAAAATTGACTCGAGTCAACACATTGACCCGCTTTGCATCTCCAGTCGCAGTTGCGTTTCTTGCATTTGCCCGAAAGGGAAGGAACGGTGGGGCGATTATGTCATGCTCTTTCCTTTGTTGTTCTTTATTTAGATCTGTACAGTACGAGTAGATACTTTTATCTTTATTCTGAATTACCTCTCATAAGGCTTGATATGCACGAGATCTCCATACAGGCACCCTGGTCGCTCTGTACACACAATACTCCGTTCATGGTAAGGGGCCAAAGACTCCACTAACTACAGGTCGAAGTCTATCGTGGGGCCAATCACCCGTACATCCGATGGCCCTCGCCAAGCGTTTTCTTTTCCCAAAGGGGGCATACGGCTGCTCCTTGACTCTACAAATCACAGCGCATTCCTGTTCTCCCTCCGTTCTTTTGTTCTGTGCTTTCAGATCCGACCCGACACGATGCGGCCCAACTTATGTACATAACACAGATTGCCTCAGGGGTGCCCCATCTTTTGGAATTGCAGATCTTCGATTATCACAATCTATCATGGGATAATCCAGTTTTCCGTCCTCCGTACCTCGTATCGGAAGGGAACTAAACTCAAAGCCTCGACAGGTTCATGACGCCGCATCTTGCTGCCATACGAGTGGAATCGACTCGTATGGGATGAGGCTTGCAGGGTGAAGATGACTGTGCCGTGTGGAGTGCGGCATAACCCGCACTATCTGTACTTATTACCACTGGCCCATAGTATTCCTGTTGTTATAGACCAAGGCGCCCCATCTCGTCCCCTCTCTTTCCTAAATCCGCAATGCCAGCTCTAGGCTGGAGAACTCGCGTGGAGCAGAGGCCTGTTGTTCGATTCCTTTGACTAGCTAGATTGAGTATGTGCGGCTGCTGGTGAACATACCAGGACGCGCGGATTCGGGAGCGTGACAGGACAATCAAGGACGAGGATGATCGTCGTCCCAACCCTTTAAGAGTCTCCCTTTTCCCTTTTTCTGCCCGGCGTCTCCGGCCCTTGCACGCGCGACACGCTAAACCCAATCTGGCTATACGCGACCAGTCTCTGATTGGTCGATCTTTGCGTGCTTCCCACACGTTACATGAAGGGATCTTCGCGAAAGGGCAACTGCTTTCCGTGAATGTAACTATTCCCCAACCAATATCTAATTTCGGTATGACATGTGCCACTTCAATGTCTTTCAGCAAGGATTCGAAGGAATCACCAGAGGATCAAATAATACTTATGGGAATTAATGTACAAGTTATTCATCGACGAACACCACGCCCGTGATAGCACCCCCGATATCGTGGATTACAGTGCTCTTATTTGTCCCGTCCAGATTGGAGCTGTAAAGAGACCCTCCGAGATCGCCAAAGAAGAGACGGCCTCTTTTCGCGTCCATGGAGATACCAATCCCTTCGTGCAGCTTTTTCACGATGATCGTCGGCTGGGTGACTTGAGGGGTGATATCAGTGAGCGAAATACGATTCACTGTGTTCCCTCGCGGCGGATCACCTCGATCAGTCCAGTAGAGCATCTTCGTTTCATGGTCAAGCTCTAGATCAATTGGCTCTGGAAGGCCGTCCACTAAACATTCGATGTCTGTCCTCTGGTCCATTGACTCTCCAGGACGGATGTCAATGTTCATGCGGAAGATCCGCCCTTTGTTGCCCTTAGACGGCCCTTTTTGCGTCCAGTAAATTGACCCAGACTCCTCATCGACCGCAATACCAACGCACCAATCTTCGACACTCTGTTTCCCCGAACTGGTTGACGGTTTGTAAAGTACCTCAACATTGCTCCCATCTTTGTTCGCACGCATTATCCTCGTTCCTTCCCGGTCAGACCAGTAGAGCTTTTGTGACTGCGGTGCAATAATCAATTGCTTGGGAGTGTGGGTATGCCCTTCAGGCAGGATTGTGACGATGTTCCGCCCGGAGAGATCGCACCGTTGAATAGACCCATTATCGAGAGAGGGCACTCCCATATTCGTCCAGTAGACATGGCCGTTTTTAGTATCAATGGCGATTCCATCGGGCATCGTCTTGATGTTTGTGATCAATTCTTGACAGTCGGTGCCATCTGGACGGCAGCGAAGCATGCGGCCGTTGAATTCGGGTGTCGATATGCCGACGTCGAGGGCATAGACCCAACCGGTCGGCGCGGACGAAACGAAATCCATGCGAGTCATTTCAGAAGCAATAGGGAGTTTGTAGAAGAAGATTTTCTGTGACAAGGTAGGGCCAGAGATGCAATGCTATAGTCTGATCGCTTTCGGGACGGCGAGCGGTGGGTAGATTACTATATATGTCTAGATTTGGATTCAATCATCCCTAAATTCCATGCCCTTACGTGAATTAAACCATCGCTTCACCTTGCGGAAGTGAATGTGTTCATTGCCGGCGACCCGTGGTTGCCGCATCTCGGGTCGGCATGCCGACATACTCGGAAGTCCAAATTGGGAATCCGAAGAATGTTCACGTAATCAGTCGCAATTGCAGCACAGGCGATCGGTGAACTGTCGGCAAAATCCCGGCAAAAAAACTTCCGTCCGTAACGAGAACCTCCGGAAGAGGTTCCGAAACCTACGTCCTCTGCATAGCAGACCGTTCAACTATGTTCACATTCCAGACGGGGCTATTTTCTCCCGAAGAGCAATTCTCGACTGAGCCTCGGCCCAAACGCGCTAGGATCAGCATCGCGTGCAATGTTTGCAAATCTAAGAAAACCAAGTGTGACGGAGTAAGACCAGGTGCGACAGCCTCAAAAGATACCATGGTATATTAAATTTGAGAATATACTTACATGTCCGGTGATAGTATGTGGCCCTTGTCAAAAGAAGCGAGGGCATTCAGTAGATTGTACATATCGTGAGGTTGACGAGGTAGCTACGCGCCCTGATACACGGTAGGTGCTCGCTATCATTGTCCCACCGTCCGAGAGATGAATATCTTGGATGGCGAATGCCAGACCTCAGGTACTATAGTAGCATCTGCAGATAGCTGATATTTGTCCATTCCCAGCCCATATTCAGATCCAGAGCCAGGCGATTTGCCAAGAGATGAGCCTGATCTACGATCCCCGGAGAACCTATCAAATGGAAAATCCACTGTCGCTGGCGAGGGTGGCGCTACACTTTCTAGCAGCACACCGCCTGAGGCTAGCTTTTTTGGAGCATCAAGTGGAGCGCAAATCTGGCAAGCTCTTAGGGGAGATGGAGACTCCAGAAGACTACCTGCAAATAAGACTGATGTGCAGGGTTATGATTGTTCAATCTCACGGAATAAGCTGCCACGACAGCCGCGAATCCCAAACGACCGTGCATCAGCTCTTGATTTTGCAATCCCCCCAAGGAAAACGGCCGACAACTTGTTCGGTTTGTACTGGGACTATGTTGACAATGCCTATCCCTGGCTTGATCGTTCTTTCTTCGAGAGCGCCTACGAGAGTCTATGGGAAAGCGATGGAAATATCCCCATGAATCAGCAAGCCTTCCACTGCCTTCTCAATCTCATGTTTGCTTCCTCATGTGTGGCTTCCCAGGGCCAATTCAATTGGACCACATATCAATCGTCAAGCATATTCTTTAACAGGGCACGGACCTTGATGTCTTATGATCTGATGGAAATCTACAATTTCGAGGTCATTCAGATACTTCTTCTGACCGCTGTCTACCTTCAACACGAAAAGGATCCCCAGCAATGTTTACAAAACATCTCGAGCGCGATTCACATCGCACAAGAACTAAAGCTGCACCTTCCTGGCACGGCAAATTCGATGCAAGACCCACGTGAACGAGATCTTGCGCGCCAAGTCTGGAATGGCTGTATGATTATGGATAGGCAAGTTTCCTTACGGCGGAAGCTTCCCATGGTTCATTCATGCTGATATCTTCTAGGATAAGTTCAATGACATTTGGTCGCGCTCTTATAATTTCTCAAGCCGTGGCACAGCATGGTCTGCACTCTTGGGAGTCCAGTTCTAGGACAGCTTCCAATAATCTAACCGAAAGTCGGAACTTGCCATCAAGGCTTACTTTCTATATCTCGTTTTGCCGTCTGCACTATATTATCGGAGAGGTGATTGAGAACTTTTATTTTAATAGTTCTGGGGGCAGCAAGGTAGACGAAAGCTCCCGGTGGGCCCAAGGATCTGAGATGGAAGCATCTTCAAACTTGACTTACGACAAGCTCACGAGTCTGCTACGAGTCGAATCAAGCCTAAAAGTATGGGCAGATGACCTCCATCCCTTTTTCCAGATGCCAGAAAAGACCCAAGACCAAACGCCAACGAAACATGTCATGCGTGAGGCGAATGTGCTGCGTGCTCGGTTCGTGTTTCTCAGAAGTGGCAACCAAATCATTATGAGTACTGACTATCTTCCCTCCGATCAAGCTATCTTTCCGTCCGGCTTCTTCTCTTCAGGCCCCTACTGGCATCTTTCCTCCAACCGAAGGCAAAGGATACTTCGAAAAAGAGCCTATATGATGACGGTGACGATTTGATGTCACATATATTGACTCAATGTCAGATAAACTGTACCAAAGCTGCAGCTGAAATGATTGAGTTCATAGTTGCAAACTTACCAGAGAAAACCCAATCTCATATCCTCCCATCCCATTGGTACACCGTTTCATGTGAGTCTGAAAATTGACGAATGGCTAGCATAATTTAACAATCTTAGATATCTATATGGCCGTGACAATTCTCCTCGCGGTTCGAACCACTTCCGCGGTCATTCAACATTTTTCCACAACCCGGCTGAGTTCTCTTTGCGACCAAGCTCGCGGGGTTCTCAAGAAATACGAATACCATGAAATACTGCGCACACGCTGCAGGGAAGCCCTTAATTTGATCGAGAAAAACATTGGCGAAGATTGGCCAACTCCAGAATCCCCACTGACGCAGGATCCACGCAGAGACATTGCTCATGAGACAATGGCCATACCAGAGGACGGTCAGTCTGTAGAAGGGCCATCTTTCGTCGAAAAAATGACACTTATTGATGAGTATCATTTTGATTGGAACGAGTGGCCGCCATTTTTTGCTCAACTTGAAGGTACATGATTAAAATCGGAATAATTCTATTTCTATAATTCTATGTCTATAATTCCAATCCTTCAACTATAATTCGTACAAAACTCAATAGCCCCATTTTTAGGCCTAAATCCATTCAATGTCCCTCGAATGGTAACAATGAGGCACTGAAGATGTCAACCAACGGGGGGTCGCCGCAGGGTCACTCAGACGAGCCACAGGGGAAAGGGTCTTAGTCGGGCCCCATGGTCCCTCATCGAAGCTCATCAAGAGTGACTGTGGGCCTGGTGCGAAGTATTGAGGGAACACCTTCTTCCAACCATCCATAACAACGAGAAGAATTTCTGTCACAAACTGAGAGGGTCCAATGTGACCCCATTTGAACAACTGGTTGCTCTTTTCGACGATTTCTGGGGAGTAAAGACCGATTTCGGGCCTCAAAGAAATCAAGTCGGCAGCGACTAAAGAGCTCGTTACGCAGTATGACCCGCCGTGTCGCGCTCGGTCTCGAAGTGCCATCAAAGCTCCTAGGGCACCAACAAGTCCAGTCGACATGTCGGAAATTGGCAAAGGTGGAAGAATACTGGTTCCGTCGGTGAATCCAAGAGAGCGCCCCATGACATATGATGATCCTGAAGCAGCGTCTCCAATTTGCTGCCAGCCAGGCCTCTCGTGGTACGGTCCATCAGGTCCATAGCAGTTTTCTTCCACGTAGACCATTCCTTTGCCTCGAGAGCCGGCCATTTCCAAGATGTCGTTAACTCCGAAGCCCTTTCTTTTGATTGTGTTTGGACGGAAGCCTTGGACGAAAATGTCGGCGTTCTTCAATAGCTCCCATAAGCGAGACTTGTCTTCTTCTTTAGTCAAGTCAAGGTCCATGGTCCGCTTTCCTGTGTTCATGGTGATTTGAAGAACCTATAAGCCACAATTCGAGTTAGCTTGAGTCTTCCTGTAATTTTTAGCAGTATTGGTCACACATACATTGAGATCGGTCAAGCGACTGCAGTTGACGCGAATGACATCTGCACCTAGCGAAGCCAAGGTAGACCCGATAACTGGTCCAGCGATGATTCGGACTAGCTCAACGACTTTGACTCCTGCGAGTGGTCTCTTGTCATCCCCAGCCTTGGGCCATGGAGTGGCGGGAGTCGGCTGAGCGTGCGACTGTCGAGTATACTCCACCAAAGAATGATCGGCAAGTCTCTTGCCCATCATCGTGTCAGACCATCCTTGTGGCGTAAAGCAAATACTACCGCAGAATCCATGCTTGATATTGTGCATCTCCAACTCATCCGCTGTCCATTCCTTCACGAATCCGGCAATGTATTCATAAGCCTCGTTCGAGTCCTTGGCAGGGTATTCGGGGTCGATTCCCATGGACTTGAGGACTGGCGCAGCGTTAAGAGATCCATGCAGCTGATACGAGACACCTGGAGTCTTTGTCTTGTACAAAGCGGTGCATCGTTGACGAATTGGCGAGGACATGAAGTCGCCTTCAAAATCCCGCTCAAAAAGACTTTGCAGTTGTCGGGTCCTCACTAGCTCGGGCATGTCTTTTCCATCCACCGAAGCAGCAAAAATAGTTCCAAGCCAGATAGCGGCATGGTCTGTATTTACTTTGACTTCTTGTTCAACAGCCGGTGTACCGTCACGATCCTCAATGATCTCGTGGGCGACGACACCGCACATCGCATGGAGAGCGGCCGCAACAAGAGGGGCCTTCATGGGACCGGGAATGACAGGAAACTCACTTCCCTCGAACTTCACTGTGTCCCATAACTTCTTGTCCTGGGTAAACCCAGTAGTCTCTTTGGCGATGTATTTGAAGATGCGACTGGCATCCTGAGGAGCCTGAATGAACTCCTTGTCCATAAAGGAACCAGGGCCATATTCTTTGGCACTGGATACAGTTTCGTGTGAGGATGACATCTTGGGTCTATGGATTGAGTTCAAAGATCCTTGGGTCGTAGCTGTATTTCAAACTATCAGAGTGGCCCTGAGAGACGATTAATAGCTTTTGTATGTCCGAGCGAATCTCGGCTCGGGATCGTATGAGTTTATGATTTTTGCAAAGCACCCCACCGACTTCCTTGATGGGAGACATGATGCACCCAATACGATTTGCTGAATATACTCGTGGACATTGTGGGCCATGACATTTTCGGTCTCTTTGGGCCGAGGTTGACAACGAAATTGTCTGGGACTGAGACGCCGGGAACGCGGCACTCGGCAAGCCGATAACACGGAGTCGCTCGGAATGCTCGAAATAGTAATGAACCGAGTTGACCCACAACCTTCCGATGCGCCTTGGAAATTGCAAGAGCACTGTATGAGCGAGAGTCGGCAATTGTGCCGTTCGGGTCTTGAATCGCGGAATTATTTGATGGTTCAAGCTTCCTTCATAGCAATTCGAATAATTATTTCCCAATTCTTCCAACGCTCCCGAGGTCGGTTAGCTCCAGCCACCCGTTGACGCTTCCGCGTGGATAATATATAGAGCCAGGTTCTCGTTTTCTGTAGGAAATATTTTTGATTTCAACACACATACATTGGATTGATCCCAACCTTGGAAGCTCTCAAACAGATAATCCAGCCTATATTTCGAAAATGACTTCTTCTCCCATCAAAACCATTGGTGTGATTGGCACTGGGGTTATTGGAGCTAGCTGGACTGCACTGTTCTTGGCCAAGGGTCTCAAAGTTATTGTCACAGATCCTGCTCCAGACGCTGAAGAAAGGATTCTTGACTATTTGGCAAAGACTTGCCCAACCATCTCAAATGGTGTTAATATATCAGAAAACTTTATGTTTGTCCGAGACATAATTCCGTATCTTCAAGATGTTGATATGATACAAGAAGTACGTGAGGCAGAGATTATTGCGCCCAAGGGTTTGTCCACGAGGTTTGCTGACACCAATTTATCTAGAATGGACCCGAAAGGCTAGACTGGAAGCGCCAATTCTATTGCCAACTCGACGCAAATACACCTGATCATGTCATCATTGCTTCGTCGTCGTCTGGACTCCCATCGTCTGAATTTGTGACTGATTGCAAGAGGAATCCCTCTCGTATTCTGATCGGGCATCCTTTCAACCCACCGCATCTTGTTCCACTTGTGGAAGTTGTCCCTCATCAAGGTACGGGAGCTCAGCATGTTGAACAAGCTTCGCACTTCTACAAAAACATTGGAAAAGACCCAGTCCTTGTGAAGAGCGAGACACCCGGCTTTATTGCAAACAGACTACAAGCAGCGGTCTGCAGAGAAGCTTACAGCTTAGTTTCCCGGGGTATCGTATCGGCAAAAGATCTTGGTATGTACATCGTACTTCTTTTCGTGGGCAATACTGACCTTTCAAGACAAAACAATGACTTCTGGCCTGGGCTTACGTTGGGCAATTACGGGGCCAATTATGACCAATGTACTTGGCGGTGGTGGAAGCTTTGAACATTTTATGCAGCATCTTGGACCAGCAATGAATAGTTGGATAGAAGACATGGACAAGAACAAGTTTGAGATCGCGTCTCAGGACTCAGTCAGTGTCCTGAGCACTGCAGTGGATGCATGGGTATCTGATGTCGATCTAGAGAAGATCAAGACAGACCGTGATACACATTTGGCAAAGTTAGGCCAAACACAAGAAGATAGCTCATCACATCAATGAATACAAAGAAGAACTCCTCATGCATAAAATACTGCTTGCTCGAAGGCCATTCACTAGTTTTTTTCGGATGAGAAGAATACAGATACAAGGCCATAGGGCCACAGGATTCCATGTATTTCATTCATGTACTTAAAGAACTGCAATTGTTTACTTATTGCAAGTTTTGATGTGAAGTATTTGAAGGTGGGTATCGAATGATTGAATAACTTTGCCATTAAGAAGGTAAATTCCAGATGAAGTCCAGCGCTCCACCTTCGCCCATGGGGAATTGCCCGCCGCTGCTCATTCCAAACGGTGCCATTGAAGGATCGAACGGCAGAGCTAGCCAGTCGTCCGAGACTTCAGGGACACCGGGCATTAAGCCCATGTCAGACGATAGGTCTTGAGACATCGGGGTGTGCACTTGGTTCATGCGGTCCGATGAATCTGGCCATGGTGGGGGTCCCATAGATGCTCGTTGGTTGCAGTCGCGTATTTTTGTATTCTTTGATGACACCAATAGATTACGTTGCATACGAGAGACATGTATCTCAAGGAGCGCGGCATAGCGTGTACTGAGATGAACATCGTCCAGAGCATTCGACCGAAGAGCAATGATGCTCCTCTCAAGGATATCCAGTGATTCCCGAAAAGTAGTCTCGCGAGTGCCTAGACTAAGGGCTTTCATCAAGAAGACTGAGGCACTGGTGATCCGTAGGATGATGCGAACCGGAGAAAATCGCAGTAATCCTGTCTCAGCTAGCTGTGTGACCTTTTGTAGAATCTTGCAACAGCCATCGATAACCTCCTGAATATATTCATAATCGGTTGGATCAATGGTCAGTTGTACGTCGTCCAAGTTGGAATCTGCATCTGCAGCTGCTCGTTCGACGACTGCTTGCATGCCGACGGAATGAGTATAAACACGCACAAAGTTATACTCGATAAAAAGGTCGTTGTAAAATATGTTATCAAGCAGTTGCGGCTGTAAGTATTTGTCTTTCCACTGATTGAGAAGAGGGCGAAAATGATCAAGAAGCCCAACGTAACGGCCACTATGCAGTTGCTGCCGAGCGAATTTTGCAGATGGAAAAAACATGTCAGTCACGGACTGCGCAAGCTTTGTCAATTCGATCCACGAGTCCATGAAGATGAGCCATGTGCTCCCGGGTTGACTCAATCCCCTTGGCTTACGTCCACCTAGAACGGCATGATTCAAGGATTGAGGTATAGGGGACATGCAGCCAATACGCCAAGCAAGTTGGTTAATGTAAACGTATAGCAAACGTTGCACCCTTTGCCGGCGTAGCATCATCTGCTCTTTCAACCGTGTCTCTTCTCCCTCGCACACCTCTTCTTCTATCTCAAATATCCCCAACTCGTGTGCCAGGGACAGGGCGCACCCGAGCAACATCCATGACATCTGATCGGATCGGCGTGAAGGTTCAATAACATCCTCAAGCCATCGGTTCGCTGAAGAATCATCAGACTCATTGGATTCAGAAGAGTCTGGAGCCGATGAAATCAAATCATCGTCCCAGCCCTCAGTCTCTGGCGGGAAGTGCAGGGAGCGAGGATGCCATTCTGCCATCAGCAAAAGGGCTTCCACGGTTCCCAAACTGCGCACTTTGCACTTTGTAGATTTCTCTTGACCAAATATTAGCCGCGTGGTCATTTGCTGGCAATGCTGCCATAGTCGGTGATGTATGAAGAAGTTTCTTGACTCGCCGCCTGCCCCGGGGAGTACATGATAGCGAGAGGATATCATAAGAATTGTAGAACAGAGAACGGGTTCTCGAGAAATCAGGTAGAAATGGTTTTCGTGATTGGCATAGAAGTCGGTGAGGATCGGGGACAAGCATGACATATTTGCAAAAAAGCTGCATCATCATCCGTGAGTGGGAGTGACCAAGAATCACCTAATCAGAATGACTTACAGATCAATTAGAGTGACTGCTTCTCTTGCTGTGAACCAGCCCATTTTGACGAAACGACAATTTGACCATATTTTCAAAGTTTCTTGGGTTGCATTGACAAGACTAATGGGCGCTGCCACTCTTGCCGACGAACCTTTCGTAAAAAAGGACCCATGATCGAGCCGCTCTTGGTCCAGTTCCTGAGATTGTGGCCGGTTATTCGTCTGAGGAGTCTTCTTTGAAGCTTTCTCCTCTTCGTTTTGAGCCGTCGCTGCCTCGAATAGAATGTTCAGAGCATCATTACCGCTAGCGACGACTGTGCGCATCATTGTGCTTGCTAAATTCGAGTTTGAACGATTCCTATGTTCATTTTGCGCGTACGGTGAGGCTTCATGGTGTCTGAAATCTGCATCATCCACATGACTTGGACTGATATTGATCTGCGGGCTTTGACTCGTTGCGAGAGAAGCCTGATGTTCATTCAGCGGCCAATCAGACTGGAAAGGACTCGGGCCAGAATAGTGATTCGGCGACTGGTGCTTCTGCATAAAATGCTTCTTAGACGCAGGTGAATGAGCTTTGTCTGAGTCAAATCTATCTGTAGTGGGGGATTGGTCATCGGCCCCTTCAGCTGAAAATGCTGTTCAGAGAAGTCAGCCAAAGCCATGGGCAGAAAGTGCGGGAGTCAACACGTTTCTCACATACCACGCTTACGGGACCTTTCCCAGGCTCTCTTTTCTGGGAAAATGCATTCTCTCATTTCCCTGCGACATCGGGCACACGGTGGGCCGATCGGTAATCCGTCTGAGCCCACACCCAGGTCGCACTTTGCCTTGCGCTGCCGACAAGGAATGCAAGCCTTGTAGGTCCGCTGATACGGTCGATCCGACCGGGATGCCCTTGCATCCATAGCACCGGATGTATCAGGATATCACTTATCACCAGTTGAGGGATCGAAGGCCTCGGAAGTCGGATGTTGGAGGGTGTTTTGGAGGGGAAGATGCTTCAAGATGCACTATCCGGCATTAGCCGACATTATCCGCCCTGCCGGCCACGATAAGGTGATAAGATAACATGATAACATGATAAGCGCAACGTCGATAAGAGCAGCCAATAGAAGGCAGACCTCGGCAAGTCTATACTTCGTTGCACATCTGCTAGAGACTACCAGGAGTAACACAGATTTCGTGATAGAACATATGCGGAACTTCGATTCACAGAGCTATTATTGAGTAACAATGTATACAAGCAAAGAGTCACAGGAAAGAAACAAGAAAATACAATACAGAGACCCAAAATTCCTTTCACTCCTCCACAATGGGCCAGCCCATTATTACTTTCGTCAAATCAAATTTTTTACTTTCCAAGACCGAGAGCATCAGTCAAACCACCAAGGCCAAGGCCACTGATCAGCTTGTCCAAGCCCAGTCCACCGAGAATGCCATTCAGTAGACCACCCAAGCCTAAGCCGTCCAAGAGACGACCAACGAGAGTGAGAACACCGTTTAGAAGAAGGCCCACGGCGGCAATGATCTGGAACAGAGGCTCCGAGAGCAGACCCCAGAGGGGGTTGAGCTTCTTCTTAGCATGTGGCATGTCGGCGACGCGCTTGCGACCATTGTCAATGGTCTTGACAACAGTCTCGGTCAGCTCCTTGAGCAAGTCGGCGAGATGGTATTCCTCGGGGGTGGCATCACGAGAAGCAGCTCGGGCCTTGGCTGTAGCAGCGATACGGCCATCAGGATCAAGAGCTCGAATAGCACCATTGCACTCTTGCAAGATGCGGCCTCCCTCCTCGAGAAGAGGCTTGACATCCTTGACAAGTTTCTCCTCGTCCAGCTCTTCCTTCGGGGTGCGGTCTGCCTTTTCGAGTTTCTATGGGCGAGTATGTTAGTTTGATTTGTCCCAAGTTACAAGTGGCAAACCATGCTTGGGTGCTTACCTCTGAGATCATGTTGCAAACAGGCTTGACCTGGTCCAAGGTCTGCTGTAGAATGTTTGCCATCTTGCCAGCAAGTTCCTGGTCATGCTTGGCCTTTGCTTGGGCTTCCAGCTCCTCGGGCGATGGGCCTTCTTCCTCGGGCTCTTCAGGCTCGGGGATATGCTCAAGCAAAGTGCATTCACCGACCTTGTTGCCGTCGTTGTCGACCACATAGCCGTTGTCGTCGATCTCTTTGCCGACGAGAGTAGCCAAGTTGCCAGCAGTGAGCTTGCCAATCAAGTTGCCATCAGCATCTCGCACTTCGCCCTCCTTGGTGACCTTGCGACCAGCCATGGGGTTGACATCGCGTGCTTTCTCTTCTGGCTCCCAACGCTCAGCCTTGCCAATGGTGTTGCCGTTCTTGTCCACCACATCGCCTTCCTCATCGACCTTACGGCCAAGGAGACGTTTGGCGTCACCTTCAATGAGACGACCGATGATGCGATCTCCATCAACAACAACACCATCCTTGGCAACCTCTGCGTTGTCAAAGCCAAAGAATGGCCCCTCGGCCTTCTCTTGCTCTGCGCCAGGGATAAGCTCTGCACGGCCAACGATTTGGCCATTGTCACCCCAGATCTGGCCCTTGCCATCGACCTTGCGGCCTGCGAGGCGCTTGTCGCCTTCAACGATACGTCCAAAGACAGCACCGGTTGCTGGATCAACGACATTGCCTGACTTGTTGACGACCTTACCCTCAAGAATGGATAAGTCTGCCTCCTCGGGAGCTTCCTCCTCTGGTACCTCGTAAGGCTCAGCACGACCCTTCACGTTGCCATACTTGTCGGTAATCTCGCCATCCTCGTCAACAGCGCGACCTCGAAGCTTCTTGGGGTCACCTTCGATGAGCTTTCCAACAATGGAGCCTTCATCATCTTCGACAAATCCGTCTTTGGTGACAACTAGGCTGTCCATGCCGGCGAAGAGGCCCTCGGGACGACTCTCAAGTTCATCCTCAGGAATGAGTTCAACGCGGCCGAGGAACTTCTTGCCATCGTAGATCTCGCCATCCTGGATCTTCTTGCCAGCAAGCTCCTTTGGATTACCCTCGCTCACACGAGCAATAGGGAAGCCTTCCGAGCCAATGACATATCCAGCCTTGTTGCAAGACAGGCCGTCCAGGATAGAAAGATCAGACTCTGGTTCTGGCTCGGCTTCAGGCTCTTCGTAGCGCTCAGCGCGGCCAACGACAGATCCATGGCGGTCCAAGATCTCACCATCCTCGTCGACACCACGACCAAGAAGCTTCTTCTCGTCTCCTTCCACAAGCTTGCCGACGCGGTTCTGGTTCTCATCAACGACCCATCCTTCTGGGGCCACGATCAAACCTTCAAGACCAGAGAAAGGACCTTCTTCACCATCATCTTCCTCAACAGGCAAAGCCTTAACCTTGCCGATGACCTGACCCTTGTTGTTCCAGAACTGGCCATTCTCGTCGAGTTGAGCACCGAGCTTTGAAATCTTCTTGGGGTCACCTTCAATGACTTCTCCGACTGGCTTTCCAGTGGTTTGGTCAATGACGAATCCGCGCTTGTTGCAGGTCAGGCCTTCCAGGGTATTGAGATCAGGGATTTGCAAGGAAGCCTCCTCCGTAGCGTCATCAACAGCGTCCTCGGCGTTCTCCTTGGTCTCGTCAACAGCGTCCTCGGCGGTATCTTGTGCATCTTCGACGGCGCCATCAACGTCAGGAACAGCTTCGTCACCTTCTGTCAAGGTTTCGTCGAGATCTGGAGCCGCTTCATCAACTTCACCGGTGGCCTCATCTGCGACATCCCCAGCGGCGTCTTCAGCATCGTCAACAGCACCTTCAGCTGCCTCTTCAACGCCGTCAACTGCGTCCTTGGGGTCAACTTCAGGCAAGCCATCTTGAGCGTCCTCGAACTGGTCATCCACCTCTTCCTTGACACCATTGGCCTGGTCAGGAATGCCAGCAAAGGTCTCTTCAATTGCCTTCTCCTGCTCTTCAATGGGAATGAGCTCAGCGCGACCAATGGCGTCTCCATCTTCGTCAACAATTTCTCCTTCTTCGTTGAGGGTGTATCCGATGAGATCCTCAGGCTCGCCTTCGGTGATTTTTCCAACAACCTGCCCCACGGAGTTCTTGATCACACCGCCATCAGAGACTTCGAGACCCTCAAGTTGAGCGACCTCGGTGGCCACATTTTCCTTAGCCTCATTGATCTTGGCTTGGGCTTCTTCAGGAATCTTTTGGATATCTTCAGGTGCTTGCTGGAGCTCTTCGGGCGCTTTTTGGACTTTGTCGACAGCGCCATCCAGAACGTCAACACGGCCGATCAAATCACCATCTTCGTCGACGATTTCTCCATCCTCTCCAACAGTCTGTCCGACAAGGTCATCTGGTTCCCCTTCGACAACCTGTCCGACAGGCTCGCCGCTATTGCCAAAGATCTTGCCGCCCTGGCTGACTGCAAGACCCTTGAGGGCAGACAGATCAATTGGGATGGATTGTGTCACTGTCTGGGCACCCTTTTGAACAGTGTCCTTTGCAGAGCCGGCAAGACCCTTGACTCTGCTGGTAAAGCCAGAGGCGGCTTGGCTCAGCGGAGCTGCGGACCCGGAGGCCTCAGATGCTGCATCATCGGGAGGGGAGATAGGTCGGCGTTGTTCAGCGGATGCGGACTTCTTCTTGGACTTGGGGGATGGAGTCTCGGGAACTTCAGGGATTTCAGGGACTGATTGTTCTTCTTCGTCGTCGATTGGCTGGGGTGCTTTGGCCGAGAGCTTGCGAGGAGTCTTTTTCAATGACTTAGGGCTGTCGATAGCACTGGGCTTTGAGGCGGTGCTTGAGCCAGAGCCTTTGCGGGTTTTGGCAGGAGTGGCGGTCTTAGAGCCCAGCTTGAGAGGAGCTTTATTCACAGCGGGTGAGGCCATTATGAACGTAAAAGAAAATGGATCTGTCGGTGTCTTCGTGGAGATGCTTTTGGTAAAATGTTCTCGTAAAAGTCGTATTCAGAGGGGGCCAAGTAGCAAAGAGGGAGGTATAGTTGGCCAAAAAGTCAGGGCCAATATAGATTAAAAAGAAACTTGAGATAATGATAAATTGAGAGTACTTTGGGGGGCAGTGCGGGCTTATATGATTAGCACATAGGGTCTGATATCATAGAAGCTCGATCCAAGCTCTTGTTTAATGTATGCCTGTTAAACCTTCTGTGGCAGGTACGGTGTATTGATAGCCAGCTACGTCATGGGAGTTGATATCATCGAAGGGCTTGGTAACGGCCCAATCGCCTCTGAGAACAGTATTAGATTGACCCGGAGTTTCTGCACGGCGCATGGGGCAGTAACGTGCAGAGTGGGGGGAATGGGAGCCACAAGGCGGCTATTCGCATCATCTCAGCGGGTCTTTCGCCTGGTTTGAGAATTAAAATCGAGTATTAAGATGGTTGATCCCTGCGCCTAGCCAAGCTGAAGTGCCAATAGGCTGCCATAGATGTCATCTAGCAAGGCCTGGAGTGGTGGAGCTCTGTCTGATATGACGCGGAAATGTCTCCACAGTCACACTGATTCTGGGGTTTAGCTGAATTACTAGGAGACTTAGCATACTTTCCCACTTGATCATCAGATCCTTTTGCTGTTTTGTGACTTGAACTACTCGTCTCAGTACTACACTTAATGCAGTGGACATACACACCGGACTTTCGTCTGTATTACTACTTGTCTGTGACAGTTCACCTGCGACGGCATCGCTATTTTCATTTCATCCAAACTTAAAACAACCATGGAAACAGTGCCAGGTACAACATCACAGGATCAGGTTCTGGATTCCATGTGGTGCTGGAGAGGGAAAGGTCTCCGGCTGCCTGTTCACTGGATCATGGCAGATCAAGACCCATGGAATCAGGTTGTTGACCTTGTTTGGATAAAACGTCAGAGAACCAATAGGAGCCCGCGCTAGGATATCGTCTATATTAATTCCCTGTACAATTTGCCCCTCGTCCTCGAGTTGTACTGACAGTCTCACGCCCGTGCGCCAACACGGTGTGGCTGGTGACCGCATACTCGAATTCAGTTGGCTCGCCCGTTGCCCCAAGGGCGATGATCGTGCAGCATGATTTTCTCCGATGCAGTAGCTGTGGGTCATCATTACATCAGATCGTGGCTGTCGTTGTATGTACAATATCAAGCAGTGCAACCAGTCTGCCACCGCTGCGACAGCCAGCACCACCTAAACTGATGCGCCCCGATAACTTCAAGGACCACGCATCGTGAGGTAGACCAAGCTTGGAAGATGCCAGTCTCGGAGACCGTGTGATGGTTTTGCTGTGAAACGTAGGGCGTGTGGGTGTTCGGTTGGTCTGCAGTACCTCGACACGACCAACACGCAATCCTAGTAAATGCAATATACGAGGCAGGCAACGCCACATGCAAGAGACCAACTGGAAATCGAGACTGGTGCATATCCAAGCGACCAGGGGCTCGGCCGGATGAGATCATGCTTGATCGGGGCGATTCATCATTTTAATCTATTTTGAGTGGAGCCGCCAGCCACACAGGTCATTCCTTCCGATGGGACTGATATCATCGGGGATTTCCAAGGCAGGGGAGGTGAGTATCGCTGGCACTGGAAGAATCAGAATCGGTCCAGGCCTGCATCGAAATGAAAAGGGTTGAGTCCGAAGAATCTTCATTTTATACCCGTGGACTCAGCCGTTAGAGATCGCGTGGAGGTGGCAGGTGGCAGGTGGGACCGCCCAACGCAGTAAAGTCGCTCCTGCCAAATTTACCCGATTACCCGAACTCCACCCCGATTCAACGCTGATCTACTGCTACTTCCACTAAAAAGCCTCATATTTGGAAATAAATGTCTTCATAAATGTCTAGTCGCCCATCTTAGATGTAAATCGCAGATGCGTCTTCATTCAGGTGTCGTAAAATACCGCTGGAACCGGTCGATCTGCGTCAAATCCAACTCCGTAATCACCCAGTGGCAGCTCATCAAGAGGCTTGGGAATTTGACCGTCCAGAAATTCAAGTATCCCTCCGGAAGTCCGCCAATGTGAGACTTCAAGTTATCCGGCATGTCATTGTAGTGATTGCGCTTATTGCGGAGGGCTCGAAGAAGATCCAACATCCGGTCGCCGGTGTACTTGCGCTGTTTGCCAAGGCTGTCCTTGAAGTCTCGGGGCAACGAGCGTAAGAAATCCATATCAGATCCCATGACTTGCGGGGCAACAGACTCCAGACACAGCAACGCATCCGAGGGAGGATCACGGGGTTCGAATTCGAAGTGGTCCGATACGTCGCAGAGGAAACTCAATCGATCCGAAGGAGGCCAGAAGAACGGGTGCATAAGGACCGTGCTTGCATCAGGTCTAAACAGGGGAGGAACGAAATTAGTAAGTTGATTGTGGTTAAAGGGGACATCGCCAGACTTGAGACTTACCGTCGGCGGGGATCGAGCGACAACATCGATCGAATCAGGTCATCCGCCTCGAATGCGTAATCTCCCAGTCGATCTAGTTCCTCCAAGTCAAAATGGCCTTTGACGATGTTGGCCTCGCGCATGAACTTGCCGTTCTTATCAAATGGATGACCCCCGCGGGTCAGAACATAATAGAACACGCATCCTAATGAGAAAATGTCGATGGCTCGTGTAGCGCGTCGATTGGTCTGTGGGTCAACCACTGCAGGCTCGGAGGACTCGGTATGCTGGGAGGCGAGACTGAATGGGCCGGCTTCATCGTCCACGAGTAACTCGGGAGCGCGCCATCCAGATGTCCCCGCAGCATGAGCAGTGGTAGCCCGGAAAGAACTTTGATTGTCATCCAATTTTTTGCATAGTCCGAAATCAGAGATGAGCATTCGAATGGCACGAGAGGCTGCGCGACTGCGTGGGACAGAAACTAGAATGTTCTGCGGCTTCAAGTCTCGGTGAACAATCTTGAGGGAATGAAGGTAGCGCACTCCTTGCGTAATTTGACGAAGGAGATCAGGCATATCCAACCCACCCTGAACCAGCTCTGGAAACTGGAAGGGTCGCTCGATAACATCTTGAAGAGATGCAGGACAAAGCTCCAGGCCAATGTACAGAAATCCAGATGCTTGTTCGCGACAGAAGTAGCGAATGACATTGTGGTGATCATCACTCTCTTGCAAGAGACCCACCTCGTGCGAAGCAATGTCATAGAATTCCATCAGCATGCGTTTCACGGCCACATGTCGACCATCGAAGGCGCCTTTGTAAACAACAGTCCCATGACTACCGTGTCCTAAGACTTTGCTTGTGAAGACTTCCAAGCGTCCAATTCGAATGACACCGTCCATCTCCGTGATCTCATTAGAAACAGTTCGTGTCATTTGAACATCAGGCTCCAATTGTGGAGATGGCGACAGGTGATTGACTTGTGCCACAACCCGATCAGCTTGCTCGGCAGCATCAGTTTCCGTGCCAGGCTTCTTGCCGCGACGATGACCTTTGCCGCCTCGACTTCCACGGGCTCGGTTCCGCTTCTTCGGTTTCTCGGGTGTTTGAGAGCCTTGCTCTTGTTCGCTATCAGGCCCACGAGAGGGTTCACGAATTTGCAGACGTCTGGTTCCTTCTGGTGTTACACTCTGCTCGCGAGATGGTCTAGGTGTTGAGTCCTGGTCAGGCGCCTCAGCGAAATCAACTTCAACCGTGACATCTGGCACGGGGCGAGTCGGAGATGATTCATTGCGAATATTGGGCGCAGTGCCCACAAGTGGGGTTGCAGGAGCTGAAAGGGGGGTCTTGTCATTGGAGTTGATGATGTTCTTGATATCGAGCTTTTGCTTGGCGAGATCTCGGATATGATGTGAGTTGAAATAAATAAAAGTTCCCATGAACAGCAAGATCAGAGTTACAACGATGTCCAATGCGTTGTCCCAGCCTTTCCGAATTATAGCACTGTTGCGTAAAGCTGGGGGAAGAGCGAGTTCGGACGGGCTGCGAAGAACATCACCAGGGGTGTCATTGGAGATATCCGTGATGGGAGTGCTACCCAATCGGGGAATAGATGGACGAAGGCGTGGTCCATTAAGCGAATGTACACCCGCGAGAGCATCCTTTTGCTGATGGGGAGTCAGACTCATCAACGATTGCCCTTTCCGAAAGAAATCCTTGTCATAACACTGGGCCATTGGAGCACGCCCGGTGACCAGTGGGTATGTTTCTTCCGATAATGCATACCATCCACCAGCTTTAGTAGCGTCAATGAACACCCGCATATCCCGCTCATCGCTCATCGAGCCATAATCGGGATCCGGGGGTTGGAGTGGCTGAGAAAGAAGCACCAATGGGGTCGATGCATCCGGGGTGTCTTTGTTTGTGGGACGTACGACATCAAACACTCGGGCAACTGGAGATTGGAAACGCTGAGTATATCGAGGCCGGTCCATTCGAGAATGATCGAAACCCAGCACGACTCCATCATGCATGCTGTAGACGTGGCTTTGATCCATCGTCTGGAAGTACTGACTTTGAAGATCCATGTCGCGGTTATTTGGCGCCCACTCAGAGTATTTCAGAGTGCAAATTGGGTCACCGGTCTCCGTATTCTGAATGGCCACGGCGTATTCCAATCGGCCGAGTACAATTGTTCCCGATGTTGTTTCGCACTCCTCAGAGTCCACGTCTTGGCCATCTACCTTACGGCATTCCTGTCCCGAAGTAAATGGACCTCGAGAGCTGAAAACTCGCAAGATGCTGCCAGTCCGGGCATCAATAGTATAGAGGGTCGTTTCCTTCCGAGCAGTATATGTCACAGCAGGCTCTGTGCCGGAATAAGGAGTTTCATCCACCAGTTGCTTCACGGTTAGGCCAAGCTTTTGTAGGCCAGCCTCAGGGCCGGGACTGTATATGTACAAGCTACCATCTTGGCTTGGCTCGACAATCCACAAGAAGTCGTCTTCGTGATGGGTGTCATCAAAACTGGTTCGGTTGGCACGATGATATATGCTCTCCACGACGGGACTACTGGGAACTTCCAGAGCCCAGCGAGGGGTGCCGGTTTTGCGGTCTCGGGCGTGAATGGTTCCGTCGACGGTCGCCAGCAGGACAAAGTCCTCAACCTCCCAGTCCTGCAAGGACCGCGCGTGAAGCTGCGACGCCAGACCGGCAGCAGAACTGCTGCTAGCCTGGGTAGGAGGGGCTCGAACGGCGCGGCCAGTGCCCGCCAGAGCCAGAGTTGCCAGGGCGCTCGCATCGTTGGATTTCACGATGGGAGGAACAGCTGCGGAAGCTGTCTGTTGTTGGGAAGACTTCGCTCCAGTCGCATCTAGCGACACGGAGAGACGAGGAGCTGAATCATGATGATCCGGATGCTGCTGCGGAGCAACCAGAGCTGGGAGGAGGAGTAGAGCGACGCTGGCGGGGAGGGTCGATCGGGCGCCCGGAAGCCGCCAGCGCATGATGGGGGAATCAGCACCGAAGTGTACGACGGGAGGAAAGGTCGAGGCGATTTAAAGACGATCGAAGGGCGATCCCATAAGGCGAAGCGGGATCTGGGGATCTGGAGTTTTTTTGGCGTTTAACAGCACGATATCCAGGTGTGGAGCGAGGTGATTTTGGGATGGTCGAGTAGTGAGCGGATCATCCCCCCACAAGAACACAAGACCAGGAAGTAACGGAGAAGCTTCAGTATTCGGAGGATTGAAGGGGTTGACCTTTGAGTCAAAGGGGATGAAAGCAGGAGATGGCGGAGAAGGAGGAAAGGCGCAGAATTGTGTGTATCTCACAGGTGTACCGTACGGGTACGGCCCCCGCTTGATGCCGCCGGCGGCTGCCAATCAGTGGAGCCAATACGTGTATTGTCTTGTAATCAGGCCCCAGGCCACGCCATCAAGGGTTGACGTTGATGCTTGGCTGTCAGCTCAATCTGCTCTACTTTCCCCTGAAGTCTTTATTGAGATATTTATTGAAGTTGGTAGGGATTTCCAGGGCTAGTTGCACAGCGCATAGTCCCGAGAGATTGCTTTTCCCCCGTGCATTTGGGAATATATGTGATCGAGTATTGGATACGGGGTCTAGAGCCCAGACTGGCCCGCGACGGTCCGTACTCTGTACTTCCTGTGCCACCAGTATTACGCAGCTCAGCCCGTAATTTACATTTACTGTCAGGCGTCCTTTGTCACGGATTATAACAAAGAACATATACGGGGCGAGGATCTAATATATCTGTAGAGGCTCTGACCTCAGGACACGACCGTCGAGTTGAATACAGGTTTCTGCAGGATCAATCATCATTCATCTGTGGACCAAGGTTGTAAAAGCACGAAACCTATGACACGAGTCCATCTATGAATGGTTACTTAGGTAAAACACAACCTTGGAACCGAATAGGGCACATGCATAGTTACCTAGACAGGCAGTAACATTTGAATTATGCGGCCTCTCTTGCGATATATATCCATCACATCCTTGCCCGGGTTGGCGGGCCACTGGGCTGGCTCAAACTGTCTAGGACCTCGAGATGATATAACCCTGGAAGGAACCGTAGAAGAAAATCCAAGGTTGATATTTATCCATCGGTGCTGACCTTCCAGAATACCTAGATGAACTAAAATAGAACAAGGTTGGAAGAAAGTTCTCAATTTTCCTAATGAAATTAACACAAAGCACCTGGAAATCGAGGGTAACCTCGAAGGTTGAACCTTACAAGTACCTACCCACACAACTAGGCTAGCCACAGTCGCTGCGTATTTTCATTGAATGCACCGGGCTCTCAAAAGGGCCAAGGCTGATTATTCATGGAATCAACGGGATATGGAATACTAGGATTGGTGCTCACTAGTTAGAGGAATGATGGATCGGCCCCGGGGGTTACCTCGGCATCTTTCCTTTGTCTACGCAACTAGCAGGTGTCTGCCACCGAGCAGATCTCTGATTATTCACATATGATTGATGCGTTCTATAATAATTGCTTTTTTTATTCACCTAATGAGGATTCCTCTCCCAAGAAATTACAAAGGGTCGTCGCAAATCACATGATCACATCTCGCCGTGAGCCATTCGAGGGCCACTAGCTTAAGTCGTAGGTCAAATTACATGCGTTGGCGCTGGCGTGGAGCGGCACGGATAATGTTGTCCACACGCAGAAGAAGCTGAGAGAAAGTCAGTATTAGGGCATTGAACGCATTGCGCAGGGAAAAGTAACATACCTCAGCAGCCTCAGAAGCAGATGACACCACAGCCTTCTTCAGCTTGTACGCCTCTACCACACCCAACTCCCGCATATCCGCGATTCCACCACCAGGGGTAAGCAAGTCCAGACCAGAGCTAGTCATGCCATTGTTGATGGCCTGGCGAAGTCGTGTGACCAAGTCGCTGGAGTCTAGACCCGCGTTGTCGGCCAAAATTGTAGGCAATTGCTTCAAAGCATGGGCAAAGGAGTCAACGGCCAGCTGCTTCTTTCCAGTGGTGTTTTGCGCAGCATGCTCCACAGCCTTGGCCATGACCATCTCGGCGCAGCCGCCACCCAGGGTAGCCCGCGGGTCCTTCACAGTCTGGGACAAGACCGCAAGGGCATCGTGAAGAGAACGCTCTGCTTCGTCGAGGAGTTGTTCAGTGGCACCACGCAGAACGATAGTGCATGCCTGACCGGCAGCCACACCTGAGAACTTGATCAAAGTGTCCTCGCCAATAATAACTTCCTCAATGGTGTCACAGCCTCCGAGCTTGACCTGGTCTGGGTGGTCGAAAGTTGAAGCAATTTCACCACCTGTGACGAGCGCCAGACGCTCAATGCCATCGAAATCGGCGTGTTCGATCGACATGATGCCGGCCTCGGTGAACAGCTGCTCTGGCCAGTTGTAGATGAGTTGGCGGTTAACAAAACAGTTGATACCGTGTGACTTTATGCGCTCAACCTTTGCGCGCATCTTCTCACGCTCCGCCTTCTCGAGGTCGGCCAGCTTGCCGGTCGATTCAACCTTGACTCGCGCACCGAAGATCTTGACCTTGTCTGTGTCCATGGCGGTGTTGGCAACGAGAATCTTTGCATTCTCCAATCGCTTAGGTTGGTTGACTCCGATCTTCTTGTCGAGGATGAAACCCTCGTCCAGGTATGAATCGCTCAATTTACCACCGGCCTTCTTGATGATTTGGATGTGGCTGAGATCTGTGGAGCCCTTCAGGCGGAGAACGGCCTCGCAGGCCAGGCGGGCGAAGTGGTCGCGGTCTTGAGCGAGCACCTTGGAGCTCAGGGTTGTGCGGGCGATGGAGTGGAGGTCATTACGGAAGGCCTCAGGGTCCTTGCTTCGGTCAACAGCAACGGTCTCGAGAGCGGCCAAAGCGGCACGGCTAGCTATCCGGAAACCATCAATAATAGTCTGGGGATGGATTTTGGCGTTGACGAGCTTCTCTGCCTCCCGGAGCAGCTCAGCGGCGAGCACGGTGACAGATGTGGTACCGTCACCAACTTCATCGTCCTGAACCTTGGAAATATTGACCAGCACCTTCGCGGCGGCGTTGTCCAATGCGATCGACTTTAGAATAGTGGCACCGTCGTTGGTAACGAGAATTTCTCCGGTCGAACTATACATGGCCGACTTTCGTATCAGTATGTGTGTTCTCCGTCGCCGTAGCAGGTGGGGTGGAGCGTTTGCTCTTTACATACGCAGACTGTAAGATCTTGTCCATACCCTTAGGGCCGAGTGTGCTCTTCACGAGATCTCCAACAGCAATAGCACCGACGAAAGCCGAAAGACGGGCGTTCTCACCCTTCTCCTCGATTACATCGTCGGCGAAGATCTGTGTGGGATTGCCGAATGATGCCTGACGGGGGGGGAATTTTAGTACAAGCTTTTTCTTGATAGGAATAGCCTCGAGGCATATAATCGTAATGCTTGACATACCATAGTGACCAGTTCAAATGAAACAATCGACAAGAACCAGGTCGAATGTGTGATCAGGTCAACAACAGTGGGGGGAGGGAAAGGAGAAAAGTTGGGTGGCCCGAGCTTCGCTTTTCTGCGGGATCTTTTCCTCCACCGCCTCGACGTGTTCCTTCTCTCTAGACATCTCGAGGTCTTTACAGAGCAAGCTTCTATTGCCGGGGGAATTGACGAGAAATGGCTGATTCCCGAGAGACTGCGACCGCTGCGGCATCCAAGAGGAGGCACTCTGCTGTCGACAACGACCAAAATGGTGGGTGAAACCTCCCCGCGAGAGCTAGCCGTCTGGCGCAACTGACTGATCGCAACGCTGCATAGGTGACGACGATTCCTCCGACGATGATTTTGGCCCCGCGTTGCCTTCTGAGGTGGCGCCAAAGAAGAAAAGAAGAAAGCTTCCATTTGAGAAGGTCTACGTGAAGGCATTGCCGGAATCGCCCCGCTACTCGAAGTCACTCATGCACAAAGAGCAATTGTCCTTCGTGACGGTGACCCCATTTACCGAATTTGTGATCACTAGCTCTATTGATGGATTTGTGAAGTTCTGGAAGAAGATGGCAGAGGGTATCGAGTTTGTGAAGGAATTCCGGGCTCACCCAGGTGAGATTCACAGCACCAGCGTAAGTGCCGACGGGCGCAGCTTTGCGACAGGAGGCGCGGACAAGACAGTGAAGATATTCGATGTGATAACATTCGGTAAGGAGAACACCTGATATGGGCCCTCATGACCGCCAATACTGACTGAGATGGCAGACTTGCTGGCTATGTATACGTTGGAATTTGAGCCACGCTGTGTCTGCTGGGTCCACCGGCGAGGAGCTTCCTTGCCTCTGCTTGCAGTTACCGATCGATCGAGCAACACAATTCAAGTATTCGATGGGCGCGGGGAAAACCCACAGCCCTTGCACACGGTGAAGACGATCCACCGCAGTCCAGTGGTGTCATTGGCATTCAACAACGCTTATGACTGCGTCGTCTCGGCTGATGAATCTGGAATGGTTGAATACTGGAGAGCTGGCGACGGGAGCTTCGAAAAACCGGATAACGTGTTTGAACTCAAGTCTTCTACAAACCTCTTTGCATTCAAAAAGGCCAAGTCTATTGCCACTGCAATCTCCATCTCGCCGTCCGGAGAGCACTTTGCTTCGGTCTCCTTTCCCGATCGCCAGATCCGGGTATTCGAATTTGCGACAGGCAAGCTTTATCGCACGTATGACGAGTCAATAACAACCCTCGTGGAAATGCAACAGGCTGGCACAGCGCCGTACTCACTCGACGAAGTGGAGTTCGGGCGGCGACTTGGGGTAGAACGTGAGTTGGAAAGTGAGCCTCATCGGAATAAAGTCAATGTCTCGTTCGACGAGTCAGGGCACTTTCTTCTCTATGGCTCTCTGTATGGCATCAAGTGTATAAACACCTACACAAACCGAGTCGTGCGCGTCTACGGGCGTGATGAACCGTTCCGAGCCTTGAATCTTGCTCTCTACCAAGGGCAACCTCAAAAGAAAGGAGTCGTGACGGTATCGATGGCTGCCAGCAGTAACCCGCTGCTTGCAGAAGCAGAAGAACGAGATGCAATCCTGATCAGCACTGGCCTGAGCAAGGTGCGTTTCTACATGTTCACCAACGAGACGGAGGTGTCCAAGTCTAGCCGAGATGTCCAAAATGAAAAACCTACGCAGACTACCAGCGATGCTGGAGCGGGCACCGTCAAGGCAGCAGAAGTTGGCAACGCAGCTGTCCTCCACACTACAATGGGGGATATCCATCTGCGTCTTTACCCATCGGCAGCGCCGCGGACAGTGGAGAACTTTGTAACCCACGCTCGGCAGGGCTACTACAACAACACTATTTTCCACCGAGTGATTCCCAAATTCATGATTCAAGGTGGTGACCCACAGGGTGATGGCACTGGCGGAGAGTCAATATGGGGAGGTGAATTCCCAGACGAGTTCTCGAGTTTGAAGCATGATAAGCCTTATACGTTGTCCATGGCGAATGCTGGGCCCAACACCAACGGCAGTCAGTTTTTCATTACAACAGAGAAGACGCCTTGGCTGGACAACAAGCACACCGTGTTTGGGCGGGCGGTGCAGGGCCTGGATATAGTGCACAAGATTGAGAATGTCAAGAGCTTCAAGGAAAAGCCAGTGGTTGATGTCAAGGTGGTTAGCATTAGTATATCTTAGCTGGTATCCTACATTTTGACTGGACAAATAATGAACGATATCACGAATAAGAAGGGAATGTGGCAATGAAATATCGAATATTTATAGAACACAAGAGACGACCAGACAGCCTTGTCTAAGGTTGAAGAGAGCTAAGCTCTTATTCTTGCATAGAACGCCGATGAATGCACGTGGGTTGACGAGATTGATAGCCAGCTTCATAAATCACACATAATCTGACACTTAGTCTTTAATAAATTTGGAGCATAAGAAAGGGAGGAAAGAGGGTTGGATCTGGCAAGGTCATGGGCGTGAGCGCGACATTTGACGAATTTCCACGTCGCCGGCAGCCGTCTGAGCGCCTTTCGTTAGGCGGCGATTCCCCGAGGGCGTCGCCCCGCGCGGGATATCGGTGCGAGAGCTGCTGGCGAGGGAACCAGGCCCAGCGCTTCGTGACTGACGCGGGCCTGGGGCTATTGAAGAGGCTGCGACGGGGGCTGGGGGCAAGACTCCGGCGCTGTTGCTGAAGCCCGGGCTTGGGTTGGCGACCATGTAGGGAATGTGTTTGCGATCATACCGACGCTTGAGAAAAATACCCAAGACGGCGAGCAGACTGAAGCCCACGGCCAAGACAATAACCATGATGACCCATCGGTAGTGGGTACTCCACCTGCGCGCATGGTTAGTAACAGAGAACACCCGCGTCGGACAAAAAAACCTTGACACGATGGTCACGACGCAGTCGCGATCGCAATCATTGGGGAGAAACCATACCAATCTTGGCCCTGGCCTGAATCGGCCCGCTTCATCATGATCATGGTGTTCTCGGGGCCCTCGCAGTATTTATTGTACCACGCGGCGATCGAATTCTGGTCGGAAGCGGCGGAACAGGAGGAACAGTCGGAGATCAGGGAAGACAATAATGGAGTCTGGCAGAAGCAGGAAAGCCAGGCCGAGGGGCCGCCAGCGGCGCAGTTATTCGAGGCCTGTTGTAGAGCGGGACACGAGAGAGCGCATTGTGGGAGGACAGACGAGGGGGTAGAATTAGCGGCGACGAGAATGGCGCACAGCAGCAGCAAGGCCCAGTGGGCACGCATCTCAAAGACCGAGTTTGCAGGACAGAAAGACGGGAGTCGGCGGAGGAGGAAGATCGGGCTGCACAGCCTCTGAGGCTAGAGACTAGAGGCTCAAGGCTAAAGGGTAACAGGCTAGCAGGCTAGCCTCAGACTAACCTCTTTGTCTTTGCCATCATTTCCCAGCTTCTTTGCCCAGGGCTAGGACATCTTGAGACCATGCTAGGGCCATTGCAAGGGACGAGACAAGTGCATCCCTGCTGCGCCACGTGAGTTCTACAGTACGGAGCACGCTGGGGTTAGAACATCTAGACCATCGAACCTAATGGTGTAGAGCCACGATCCAGATTCTACTGATCCCATGAAGATGATCCTTCAGCCATGGCCAGACAAGCCCTGGAACTTCAATATGACCGGAAGCTGGATCCGCAAGCGAAGCCAAGAGTCTCAATTTTGGGACTTCGAGACATTCTGATTATGCAAAACCTAAACAGACCCAGCGTGGTGACTAGTGCCTCGAGTCGATCTTCCATAATGGCGGTTCCAGGGTGATCTTCTCCACGCAACCGAGTCTGCGAATCATCGCTTCCAGCTGCACCTCGAGATCGCCACTCTACAACACCATGGAACAAGTGCGAGCTGTCATGAAGTCAGCTTCCCCGCGATCAAACTTTTCTGGCCCCGGATCGCCCAGTCCGAGGCTATAGGCCTGTTCGCAGTCACTCTATTTCTTCCCCTGCATCCCCAGATCTGGAGTCCTCTGGCTTTCCCCCACCGCTGGCTTGCTTCAGGCCATGTCCTCCCATCCATGTCGTCTCCTGGCGCCTTCGACTTTGCGGATTCGCTAATACGCGCCAACTCGTCCGGAAGCCAAGTCCGCAGCCACCTGTTTGCTGCCTTCGCCGCCATCGCATGGTACAACGCCATTGAATTGGTGATCCTGTGCTTGATCTCGTTTCATCGGCGCAATGGCTGGTATTTCTGGAGTTTGCTCGTTGCCTCCGCAGGCATTATCCCCAATTGCCTGGGGTACATGCTCTTGTTCTTCCACACGGGCGTCACCCCCTATGTCTGCGTGGCTATGATCGTGTCGGGCTGGGTCATGATGGTCACGGGCCAGTCGATGGTGCTGTGGTCTCGACTGCACCTGGTCATGCAGAATAGAAATGTTCTGCGAGCAGTCCTTATAATGATCCTAGCAGACATGGTGCTTTTCCAATTCCCAACCATCGTGCTGATGTTCGGGAGCGTGGCCCCAGTCTCCCATGCCTTCACCGCGGGCTATAACATAATCGAGCGTGTCCAGCTCATTGCCTTCTGCATCCAAGAACTCATCATCTCGAGCATTTACGTCTGGGAAACGATCAAACTGCTCCGTCTCCGCCCCCAGGGGCGCCCCAATGGCATTCTCCGCCAACTCCTCATCATCAACATCGTCATTCTTTTTCTCGACATCGCCGTGGTGGTCACCGAATGGGTTGGGCTCTACTCGGTACAAGCCCTCCTGAAGCCCGCAATATACAGTGTGAAACTCAAGCTCGAATACGCCATCCTGGGCAAACTGGTGGCCATTGCGCGTGGTCCGCTCCACGGAGAGCAACTGTCGTCAAGTGGTTGGGAGCTCGACGACTCGCTGGGCAATCAATCCAGCCAGCAAAGCCCCAGGAAGTACAGTCTCCCCTGGTTCTGGGAGATCTCTCGTTCCTCTCGGAGTAATTCTGCTCCATGACATGTCATAATTTCTTACTGTACAAAAAGTAGCTATCCAGCATTTTATAATACATCTACATGGTGAAATATAATAATTCTATTCAATAACTTCTGTATTATCCCCTGAACGTGTCTCAGACTCCGTATAAGCGATGTCTATACGCGATCTGTGCGCGCCCCACGCGCTGCAACTTCCCCGCAAATCTCAGCCCCGTTTTTGCTGGAGATCGACTTCTTCCTCTCAATGCCTTCAGCAATGGATGCTCCAGAGAGCCCAGAGGCTCATGGCTCACCCTCAAATGATCCAATAGAGCTTCCTAATGGCAAGCGGCGCTGGCGCCGGAATCGAGTGGCCTGTGAGTTCATCTTCCGCTAGTGACAGGACGCAGATTAACGATGCAGGCGACAACTGCCATGCACGGCGAGTGCGCTGCGACCGTGCATTTCCATGCCAAAGATGCCTGCGAGGTGAACTCCCCTGCAAATTCACGCGCGAACTGCGCAAACGAGGCCGCGTCGCGCGAGCGAAGCTGTCGACTGACCCAGCGGCGGCGACGGGCGCATCGGACGAGAGCTCGGTCGACGGCGCAAATGAGGTCGCCGCATCGAAGATCGCTTCAGCCCCTGCAAAGTCCCCCAGAGTGCCATTGGGGAATCCTTCACCCGCCGCCAATGACCTGAGCTCTTCGACGACAGGTCTCGATGCCCTGCCACTCCCACAAGATCGGCCCTCGCCTGGCCGGACAAGCGCACCGCAGCGAAAAGCAACCGAAGAATGGCTCTCGACTGCGCAGTTTTCTCCAGAACATTACGATCCCCACGGCATAGTCCACGATAGCGACGTAACGCTACCGCGACTGAACGCTTGGGATACTGCAGATCTCGCGAGGCCTCCCACTCCGAAACCTGCGAACATCCTCCCATTACCGTCGTTATTAGCCTCAAAAAACGCCCCAGCTCCTACTTCCACTCGTCGTTCCGCTCTTAAATACCCCGTTCTGGAACCTATAATGCCATACCTCGACTCGAATTTACCTCCTCGCCTCGTCTCCGAACTTCTCGAATTATATTTTACAAGCGCCTTTTCGACTCACATGCACCCTGTCTGCCACCATATTCATTGCTATGTTCTTCGAAAAGCGGCTTTTCTCAATACTGACTCGCCACGACCGAGTAGCCCGGCACTACTGGCCAGCATGCTGTGGGTGGCTGCGGTCGACGACCGGGCATTTGGGCTTTCAATATCGCCGCTCCAGCGCCGCAAAATTTGCCATTTCCTATGCGCACTCACCATTCGATTACTACGCCCCCTAGTCCATGTTTCGTTCAAAGATCAGGATTTCGCGGAAATGGTCAATAAGGCACCCGATTTCGCCAATGCGGCGCCCCAGCACCCGTTTGAGGGCGTGGGCGATGATAAGGGGCTTGTAGGCCCAGCTGGATCCTTGGATGATGTCGTAACCTATATCCATGTGGCTTCGATTATTTCCTCGAGCGAGCAGAAAGCTGCGAGTATGCGATGGTATGTACCTCTTATCCCCAATGATTTGATTGATGCTAACCTCTAAAGGTGGCACGCGGCCTTTACCCTAGCGCGTGAATTGAAATTGAACCAGGAGATAGAGATGACACCATCCGCAGATGGCTATATTGAAGAGCCATGGGCGCCATTCCAACACTCTTTGGGCGATTGGGAAGATTCACCGGGGGGAGCAATTTTCGACGACTCAAACCCAACCCGACCCGTGCTGAATTGTGTTTGTGACGAGGCTCCTGTCTCGCAAGTCAACGATGTGGTCACCGAGGAACATCGCGAAGAGCGGCGGCGTACATGGTGGCTCCTTTATATCATGGATCGCCATCTCGCCTTGTGCTATAATCGGCCATTGGCTCTGCTGGACGCAGAAAGCGAAGACCTGCTTCTGCCTTTAGACGAAGGGGCATGGCAGGCAGGGAATATCCACAGCAATAGCCCTCGCCCCAATGGGCCACAGTGCCCGCGATCAGGAGATCGCAACAAGCGTCGAGTCTTTCCCAATTTTATATGTCACGACCATTCCATTTTGGGGTTCTTTCTACCGCTCATGACAATAACCGGTGAATTGATCGACCTGAACCAAGCGCGAAATCACCCTATACTCGGATTGCGTCTGCAAGGCAGAGAGGCGTGGGGAATACATGTCACCGAAGTATTGCGGCAGCTTGAGATTTACAAAGCGAGCTTGACCACTTTCATGGCATTGAGTTCAGCTGATCCTACGAATTCAGGAGCCGGTGATTTCGCCTCCAAACCAAACGAGGCGGGCGACGGGCAGCCGCCCTCGGCTTACCCATGGCACACCCAGACCGTAATAGCCTATGCCTCGTACCTAGTTCATGTTCTTCATATCCTTCTAGTGGGCAAATGGGATCCAGTGTCACTGATTGAGGATAAGGACTTTTGGACGTCGTCGCCTGCTTTTGCATCAACTATTTCCCATGCCCTGGAGGCGGCGGATTCGGTTCAGCAAATCTTACGCTATGATGCAGACATCAGCTTTATGCCTTACTTCTTTGGGATTCAATTGCTCCAAGGAAGCTTTTTGCTTCTTCTTATTGTTGAGCGCCTTCAACAAGAAGCAGGGGAGGTAATTCTCAGTGCCTGTGAGACTATGATTCGGGCTACCGAATCATGCGTGGTCACTCTGAATACTGAGTACCAACGCAGCTTTCGTCAAGTGATGCGCAGTGCCGTCGCTCAAGCCCGCGGACGCCCCGTCAATCCAAGTGAAATTAGACATCGCAGGAAGGCTGTTTTGGCACTTTATCGATGGACAAGGAAGGGGACCGGGTTGGCCTTGTAATATTAGATGATATATCGAAATGTACGATACTCTTACCCACAGTGGGAAGCCCAAGATGATGATCAACATTCAAACCAGCGACAGATAGTACATAGATATGCTGTAGCACAATAGATCAGCCCACAAAAAAGCAATATTTAGTAGACTAGACGCACAGCTTTTAACAGAAGATGTGCGGAATTGCCGTATTGGTATCACGTATTGGTATTACCGCTACTGCATCAAGCGTCATTGCCAGCAGCGATCACATCATCGCTCCACAGCTCAACTCGAGAAGTCGGGAAACCTGATGATCTTGATAAACTTCATTTTCAAGCATTGGTGGCATAATGAAGCTTTTGGGAGTGATAGCAGGCCTGCTAAGTATCCAGCACACTTGGGCCTGGGGCCCAGCCGTCCAGGCGCAGCAGGCGCTCCAATCGGTTCTCCGACCGCAGTTGAATGAGGCTAAAGATGCTAAACCTCCCAACGTTATCTTCGTGATAACAGACGACCAAGACCTGCAGCTTGACTCGGTCTCCTACACTCCTCGCATTCAGCAGCATCTCAAAGAGAAGGGTGTCTCTTTCAGGAACCATTTTGTAACCACATCCCTGTGTTGCCCATCCAGAGTCAGCCTGTGGACAGGGCGCCAAGCGCACAACACCAATGTGACAGACGTACATCCGCCATATGGTAATTTAAAAAACTACATTAACAAGAGAAAGGAATTGACAATAAATTAGGGGGGTATCCGAAGTTTGTCGCGCAAGGTTTCAACGACAACTTCCTGCCCGTGTGGCTGCAACAGGCCGGCTACGATACTTACTACACTGGCAAACTCTTCAATGCGCACACTGTGGACAACTACCACAGTCCTCATGTGAATGGATTCAATGGTTCCGACTTCCTCCTGGATCCGTATACTTACTCCTACTATAACTCCACCTATCAGCGCAACCAAGATCCTCCTGTGAGCCACGAAGGCGAGCATACAGTAGAGGTGATAAACGAAAAGGCTTTAGGATTCTTAGACGATGCTTTAGCTGGCGACAGGCCTTTCTTTCTTGGTGTGGCTCCTATCGCTCCTCATTCAAATGTCGACCCAGGTGCCATAGGCCCAGGTAAATTGACAATGTCGGCACCTATTCCGCTGGAACGCCATCAGAACTTGTTCCAAGATGTGAAAATTCCCCGCACGCCTAATTTCAACCCCGATGAGGTATGCACCGTTTTAACTTTTGGGATGAAATATACTAATTGTTATCAATCTGTAGCCAAGCGGAGCGAGCTGGATACACGACCTTCCACAGCATAATGAAACGCAAGTCGCTTATGATGACTTTTTCTACAGATCGCGCTTGCAAGCTCTACAGGGAGTCGATGAGCTGGTGGATGCACTGGTTACGCGTTTGGAGGAAAGCGAACAACTCGAAAACACCTACATTATCTACACTTCTGACAACGGATTTCACATCGGGCAACATCGATTACCCCCTGGCAAAACGTGCGGATTTGAAGAGGACATTCGTGTTCCTTTGTTCATCCGCGGTCCTGGAATCCAAGAAGGATTCGAGGAAGATTCAGTCACAACTCATATTGATATGGCCCCGACCATATTTGAATTGGCTGGTATCCCCTCGCGTACAGACTTTGACGGCACTGCGATCCCTCTTAAGCCAGGATTTGGCGTCCGTCGTCACGACCATGTCACGGTAGAATTTTGGGGGAAAGGTGTCGCAGAAGGAACTTATAGCCACATCGGTAAGCTCCACCGGCATTCGTACTCAGGTAAATGGAGGCATTATAATGACGCATATCTACTAGGAGAGGACGGTTCAACGTTGATCGGCAACAACACTTACAAGTCAATTCGTGTCTTGAACGATGACTATAATCTCTACTACTCTGTATGGTGCACCAATGAGCACGAGCTCTATGACCTCTCGGTAAGCACACTTCGAAGGGAGATATAAAACAAGGATCTAATGCATTGCTAGACTGATCCTTATCAAATGCGAAACTTGTACCCTACGGACAGTGAAAAGCCCGGAGACATAACAGAGTTTCAAGGTCGCGATCTATCGAAACTGATCACCCGTCTGGATGCCCTTCTTTTGGTGCTAAAGTCATGTCAAGGAGCAACATGCATCCAGCCCTGGGAAGCACTCCAGCCTGACGCGCAAGTGCATAATCTCCAGGACGCGCTGGAGGAGCGACATGACATTTTGTACGACAACCTGCCTCGAGTTTCTTTTGATTGGTGCGACGACGGATACCTGCTTGAGGCAGAAGGACCGCAGCTGAACTTGCATAGTCGCTACGGAGGGCCATGGGATATTTGGGTATGATTTTCTTAGAACAAGCGATGAGCGCATTATTTCGTAAAAGGGCGTCTTTTATAAAATCTGCATAAACAACCTTGGAAGACAAATACACTTCTACATTTCCGTAAATCTGTAATCCAAGACCTGACGCAGCATTCCGTATTGATAACAAAAAAAAACCACGTGCGGGTCGATGGCGCCATAAATACCCACCGTGTCGCGACGGGGACTTTGCTTCAATTGACAGATTAACAGCGATTCTGATTGGTATCGTTGAGCCAAGAGTCTGCTTAGTTTAGCCGAGATCAAAGAACTTACGCAGCCTCCGATAAGCGACTAAAAGCTGGCGTTTTCCCTCAAAATCCCGGATTTGATTTTCTACGGCATGGGGGCTACCTCTTGACTCACGATGGATTCAGATGACAATTATCGCGGCAAATCGGCAGTGGACGAGAAAGCCATCGATTCGCCCATAGAAAGCGATCGGCAGGTTCTCGACCAGGGTTGGAGCGACAGCGAAGCGGTAGCTGTTCGATGGAAGTATGGCTCCCGTCTATACCACGTTCACACAACAGTTCAATGGGCTAACTGCACGCGTACACAGAATCGACCTTATTCTACTGCCAACTCTGGCATTTGCCTTCTTTGCCCTGCAGCTTGATCGTGGGAACATTAGTGCAGTGTTGACCTCCACAATCACAACCGACCTGAACATCACCACCAACCAGGTCAACATTGGTACTCAGCTTCTTTCAGCTGGAATTGTTCTATCGGAAATTCCCTCAAATATTATCCTGCAACGCGTAGGCCCGCGGGTCTGGCTTTCGGGCCAGTTGTTTGCCTGGGGTCTTGTCGCGACATTCCAGGCGTTCGTCAGCTCGTACCCTGCATACCTCGTGACGCGAATTTTACTTGGTCTATGCGAAGGAGGCTTTATTCCAGGTTCGTCAATATAACCATGCGCAGGGAGCGAGACAAATTGAATACATTTTGACGATTATCTTCTCATTGCAGGAGCTCTTTACTATTTGTCAACATGGTACAAAAGGGACGAGACGAGTCTACGGACTAGCTTATTCTTCTACGGGCAAATGTTTGCATCGGCTACGTCGAGTCTTATATCAGCTGGGGTTTTAAAGCTAAGCGGAGCTCATGGGCTGGCTGGCTGGAGGTGGATTTTCCTCAGTGAGTGCGATGTCATGGCTCTCAGAGCCAATCGAGCTCATTGTACTAATCTTTCAAATTCAAAATCTAGTTGAGGGCTTGATCACAATTTTCATTGGAATAGTCTTTACTCTTCTGGTCCCCCCAAAGGCTGGAGATGGTCGGCCCCTGATTTCTCTCGGTCGCTGGAGCTACTTTACTGAAAGGGAATCCCATATCATTCGCAGCCGAGTATTACTGGACGATCCTCGCAAAGCACGGGGTCATATTCAAATTTCGCGATCCGACATTTGGAAAGCTATCAAACAGCCGCGCATCTTGCAGCATGCGTTCTTGACCCTTGTGTCGATGTCTGGTTTCCAAGGCTTGACGCAGTACACACCAAGCATGATCAAATCCTTAGGATTTAGCGCAATTCGAGCAAATGCGTTAGCTTCAGTGCCCGTATACTGCAGTATAGTCTGGTTGACAATCTTGTCTTTTGCGGCGTAAGTGACTGCGACTGTAATTTTGAGGACTTGCCTCGTCATTGAAAAGAGCTATTGACTAACGATGCTATGTCCAGTGACAAGTTGGGACACCGAGGGCCGTTCGTTCTGCTTTCAATCACCTGGAATGTAATTTCATACGCCTGTTTGCGCACCGGTGTATATGAGTCTTCTAAGTGGCATCGATATGGTTTGATTTCGATCGCAAATGTGTCTTACTGTAGCATGCAGTACGTTGACCCTCAGCATATACTTCCCATAGCCTCAACAAATAAGTCAAGATTTTACTAATGGTATCATAGCATTCTCAATGTCGGCTGGCTGTCGGTTTACTGCCGCACACCCCAAGAGCGAAGCGTTTCAATGGCGTATGTGAAATGAACCCTTTCGTGACTCCCACACTAACCGTTCCAAAAGGCTGGTAGTTATGGCTGCGAACCTCGCGGGTATTTCTGGCTCCCAAATATTTCGCACGGAAGATGCTCCAAAATATCTGAAAGGCCTGACTGCTATAAACGCATTAGCAGGGGTCTCATGGGTGCTGGCAGCATTGCTTTGTTTGCAGTACTATCATCGACGCCGGAAGGGTGATAATGTTTAATGGCGGGACGGATGGCTCAAGTATAAATGCCTGATCACCAGAGTCCGTAAGCTTGAGCCATAAAAGGCTCGAATATTACCTTATTCCCCACATAAGCAAATATTATCCATACCGGCATCTCAGGAAATGATGACAAGGTCCACAATGTGAAATGCTTGATAAAAGAAACGGAAAGGTCTGCATTTATTTTGCCATCATTGATAGCTGATATATTCTGCTACATCTATTGCTCAACTTGGAATGATGATCAGAACTCCTGGCGGAGAGTTCCGTTTCCCGAGGATATTTAGATAGTTCTCGCGTGCTAGACTTCCTAGACAATACATACATCTTCACACCTGCACCATCCTGTGCAGCCTCACTCTTAGCTACGCTCTTAGCTACGCTTTCCCCACCTTCTTAACCCCATCAAATGACGAAGAAGATTTGCGACTCCGTGATTGTTGGTTGTTCAAAAGAGGAACAATGGCTAATCCTCGTGGCAAAATGCTATTGTCTTAGTTCCATCTGTGTATAAGAGTACAATGTAGCAAAATGCCCAAATGCCTTGAATGAGAGATTCGTCTTTCATTAATACTCTAAAGCCAGTAGAAACTGTTGGTAATGGCCTGGATGATGTGAATAATTCTCCGACCAAACTCTCTTGAGCAATTCTCTCCCGTTTTCCAATATTTGTAGGAATAGTTGCTGAATGGCTCTTGTGGAAGCTCCTTACGGACTATAAGTTAAAGGTAGATAGCAGAGTTCTGTCACGGAGGCGATCAGAAGAAAAGATATCTCATTGAAGATGCTCAGGATCGTAGAAATAACGAAGCTGAAGAGAGGAAAGAGGAGGGGAGAGGCCCCCGACTAGAACTATCTACATCCGCACACAACGGCGCTAAGCCTAATCGAGCTACCTCTGCAGGCATCTGCTATGTATATGCACAGCATATGAGTCATATATCAGCTAATGTTAACTAACGCGCGGTTTACATCCCCCCCCTTAAGAAACGACTTAGTTCCTCAAGGTGTTGCTTCACAATGGCGGCGGAGGACTCTAATTGGCTGGTTCCGTGGCCAATTATCCTCTGGGTGTGGTTTGAGATACTTGTCCTCGCGCGCGGTATGCAACTATTTCTCTAATCTTTGCAGAGGTCCAGGACGTTCAGGATAACAATTGTGGTAAGATTTGACCTTCTCTAGCGCGTTTATAAATGATTCCATATTATACCACTAATTTGTTACAGACCCACAGGGGGCGGTCGCAGATTAAGCACGGAGAACCAATCGCTTATTACGCAGGAATGCCCAGAACTTAGGATTATGTGGATCTTGGGAAGGTGACTATCGCAGGATATTAGTCAGTACAAGACTGGCAGTATCCCCAGGCGGAGTTCATCGGGTGATGAATCTCTGCATATTGGTGATGCGCGGAACGCATCAGCGATGAGCACCGAGCACATCGGTGATGAGCGAAGGAATAGATATATAAGGATACTCATTCAGTATTATGTAGACTGCGGCAGCATCCGCAAGATCCAAGGATATCCGCAATCCACATTCACAAATTGCGGATATGGATATGATTTAATATCCAATATCCGCAAGCTTGTATATTTGGATATTAATCTAATATCCATTGGATATTTGCGGATATCCAATAGATATCAAATGACACAAATATACTAAGACCCATGACTTCAAGTAGTATGTATTAATATTGTACATTCCACTGTATTTTTTGTGTATTTGTATATAATATATTATTATCCAGAGATCAGAAAAAGCTACAGATATTGAAGATATTATAAAATTGTATCCCCATACAAAATATATATTATTTACAGATCTAGCTGGAAGCCATCTAGTAATCTTAGCTGCTTTTGAATCCGCCCTGAATAGCCTAATATACTTCCATCTATTGGCATCTCTGGAAGATTATTATCCTCTTCAACAATATCGTATAATTATTTCTGAGACTGCTTCTCTTTCATCTATCTATATTACTCAGTAGTCTTATAATCTGAGTTATTATCTTTACTATCAATATATTAAGTATACTCCAGTATAGGCTCTTAGTCTTTTTTCTTATTATTATTAATTAGCTCTAAAACCTCAAGCTAGAGCAATAATCTCTAAGCTTAGTCTAATAAAGTAATTTTATTTCAAGAGAAATACTCTTTAATAATATCTAGCTCCTCTTATTAAAAATCGAAATTAATAGTAAATTAATAAAGCATTAGAGATCAGATTATATTTAGCTTCAATTAATCTTAGTAATAATAATAGATATTATATATTGAAATAGCAGAGCACTCATAGCAGGTCCACCGAAGGGGACCGAGTCGAAGGAATGAACTGAGACAGGACTGCGGGCTATAGGCTACGCCGAAGGCGTAGAGTCCATGAATAGACCAGAAATGAAGAGTTGAAGCGTAAACTGGAGTTATGTTTCTTACTAAACTAGAATACGTAGGCACGAGCTCTATATACTAGAATAGGCGGTAGTAGGAGGTAGAAACCTTACTATATATAACCCCCCCCTAACATCGACCATTCCTTGGTCGATGACCACATCAACAAGACCTTACAACTCCCAGATACGACAGAAACCAGTAATAACAGGACCAGAAACAACACCAGCTTTGACAGAACTGACAAAAGCAGCAGAGACAGCAGCAGAGACAAATCCAAACTCAACTTGACTCAACAATAGTAATAACCAGTCCTCCAAGACAGTATATATAGTTCTTAAGCTCAAAGAAATATACAAATTCTCAAATCCTTTCACTCTGTAGGCAGTTGATATTTCGCCAATTTCTAAAATCTCAGACTCTGTAAAATACTCAATAACAATAATCGATGACAATAATCGATAACAATAACCAATAATAATAACTGACAACAAAAACTGAATTATAACTATAGTAACTACAATATACCAATAGTCTAGAATTCTGTAATTACGACAATGACTCAATTAACCAAAGTTCTCTCTATAAAACTATCACAGAACTGTTGAATCTTCTCTAACTCTTCAAAAAATACTATATTGTACTAATATACGAGAAATTACACTGACTTTCCGATTTTAGCACAGTAGTTATCAGGGTCAAAAGCCTCGCCCACTCATTGCAGCCCCGCCTCAATTCCCCTTCAGCCACTCTTGATTTGGAACAGTTGTTACAAGTCAGATCTTACTCTTATTACCATATGAAATAGCAGAGCACTCATAGCAGGTCCACCAAAGAAGACCGAGTCGAAGAAATGAACTGAGACAGGACTATAGGCTATAGACTATACCAAAAGCGTAGAATCCGTAAATAGACCAGAAATAAAGAGTTGAAGCATAAACTGGAGTTATGTTTCTTACTAAACTAGAATACATAGACGCGAGCTCTATATACTAGAATAGACAGTAGTAGAAGGCAGAAACCCCACTATAATATATAATTAAATAGCTATTTGTGAGGAAATTGGGGAACAAGGGATCTCGTAACCTTGGCAGCTCTAGAATCAAGCTGACTAATGAAGAAGATTG
>JAOYNU010087479.1:0-50659 GCA_026745395.1 Tympanopsis confertula | reverse complement strand
ACTTGATCGGATATCTCCGCCAGAGATATCCGGCTCGTCGAGTATTTAGGTAGCTCTCGCGAGCCAGCAGTTCCATCAACCAAGCAACTACTTATCTTGATCCATTGCGCATTTCATCTAGACTGCTACACTTCATCGTTACTTCACACTGCCACATAATCACACGAAGCCAGCAACAGCATTGGAAGACATGTTGCCAAGGGCCATAGTTACACTTCCCCCTCTTTTCCATTCAATCATGCCACCTCGAATGGTTTAAACTTATGATCCATTGTGAACAACGGCTCCCTGACATTCTGCCCTGCCAAATACCACACATCTTCACATGGCGAGCGACACATGACCTGTTCATAGTGCCGATTCATAATATAGCCGAGGTTGCGAGATTTTAAAGCTTCTACTGGCTTCGACGACGCCCTTTCAAAGCGCGTCCGAACACTGGTGCTTTCATCAATCTGGCCGTGCCCGGCTTCGCTGACTTTCATCTTTTGCTGGCCAGTGTGCGCCGCCCATTGGGCGTCGTCTGGTGACGAGCCTGCACCTAGATCCATCCACGCTGTAAGAACCAGAGGCATATCCTTTCCGCGCTGTAAGATCTCGATGTGGTATTCCGTTTTGCATATCGGGCAAAATTGAGCCGAAATAGATTTTTTGTTGCGAATTATGTTAGTGAACCTGTGGATCCAGGGAAGATGGTCAATGTCGAAGTTTCGTAGAATACGAAACAAACAAGTGCTGTGCTCGACGTTTCGTCTGTAATACGAGAAATCTGAAGTCGATTCAGATGCAAGAACAATCTGCTGGATTCTCAAAAGAAAACTGGGCGTTTCACAACATATTTGAGCATCGAAAGAGCGTAGGCAGGTTCTTTGACAGCCCCAAGGATCTTGGGGATGAAACTGAACCTGGATATGTGCTAGCTCATCGGTGCTCATGCCACACTCCGAACCACGGAGGAATCGTTTCATAGCAAGCTGAATATGACAGAAGCTCAGATTATACATAATCCCATCCCACTTGTTCCCTATCTCTAAGCGCATTGAGGCAGGACTTGAAGACGAACGAATGCAAGGAAGAGGAGTCGTTCCACATAATGCCGAGTACGGTGTGTAGTCTTGCGAGGCATCATATTTGTGGAGAAGGTGGCAGGTATAGCACACAAATAGGCTGGGGTGATCTCGCTCTAGGCGGCTCAGGAAAACAAGCTTTTCTGGTCCGTTTGGAAGTTTGAACTTGCCCGAGACGTGAATAATAGCATAGAGCTGAGAATCACAAAGCGAGAAGCAAGCAGTATCCTCTACGGAAAGACAATCGGATATTGCAAAGAGTAGCTCAACGGGAAGCCTAGTCAACATGGTCTGCTGCGGAGTAATTTCGGATGTGATCTGCATTGGCGTGCTCTGTCTCAAGGTTCAGCAAGCGTGTTTAACACCCCAAAGAGTGAGATAATGTCAATACACAGCACGGCTATGGCGTGCGGCGGAGCTATCAAAATATCGAGCACACGTATCACGTATGATGTTGGATAACAGCAAACCTCGGAGAGCGACAGCCCCTTACCTTCTATGATGATAAATATGCCGATGAGCTTCAGACCTCGCAGTCTAGAGTGAAGAAGTGGAGATGATGGAGAGGGATGGTTCGCTCTAGAAGAAGATAGACCGCCAAAAGGTCTATATAGACCATAAAGTGGGATATCCCGATGGCATCATACGCTTTCGTTTGCATTCTGCAAACAAGCGCTACATTGCTAAGCAAGTGACACTTGATGAATCACCAGTCCTTTGAGTGAGTCGTGGAGTTTGTAACAATACTTCCCTTCTAGCTTGAACTGTCCGAAGAGAACAATGACGAGCATACTCGCTATAACTATATAACAATGCTAAACAGTGATTTTGGTGTAGTTCTAATGTTTGATTGTGCCGGAATTTCCCCGAGCAGGGAAGCGGGGAAGTATGCAAATCATAGATTTGACCACTGATTAGGCTTCAAAGGGGACTGACTCCCTGAACGTGGAGAACCCTCGGAGCCAAGTCCGAACTTGTCCTTTGGGATTCTTTAGCCCCATTTCCGCGCTTTAAATGCACAATCTAACATTGAGAAACTCTCAAGGGTATTTTACGTTCCTCTGAATATTAACGCTAATCAAAATCCCCAATGTCACATACGTAAGACATCTTCATATCAATCTCAAGCAAAGCCACTTACCAAGAGAATTGATCAGTGAGAACTTCGCCGTATATCCTGACCTCAAAGGCCGAATTGCCCTTATAATCGGCGCAGGACAAGCCGGCGACCCGAAATCCAAATACTGGGGCAATGGAGCAGCAATCGCCAAGGTACTAAGCGCATCAGGCGCAAAGATAATAGCTTGCGACGTCAACCTTCAAGCAGCACAGCAGACTGCAACCCGTATACAAGCTGACGGGGGCACATGCGAGGCAGTGCAGGTTAACGCAATGGATCGCGCCGATGTCCAGCGTGTAGTTCACCAAGCCCAGAAGAAACACGGCCGCATCGACATCCTCGTCAACAATGTTGGAGGCACCAAGATCGCAGACCCAGGGACTCTGTCCGAAGAAGTCTGGGATGCACAGCTGCAATTGAACTTGAAGACAGCTTTCCTCAGCTGCAACGCCGTCTTGCCGATTATGGAGAAGCAAGGATCCGGCGTGATCATCAACAATGCTTCGATTGCAGGCTTGCGGTTCCTCGGGAAGCCTCAGGTGGCATATGCTTCTGCAAAGGCTGCGCTTATCCATTTCTCGAAGATCACAGGGCTTATGTATGGAGGGAAAGGCGTTCGCGTGAATTCCATCTCGCCGGGCATGGTGTATACGCCATTTTTGGACATGCTGGGGAACAGTGCCTCTGCAGAGGAACGGGAAATTCATAAGAAGATCACAGATCATAATGTTCCTCAAGGCTTTATGGGCGATGCTTTTGATGTAGCAAACTGCGCGGCGTTTTTGGCTAGTCATGCTTCTAGGTATATCATTGGACAGAACTTGATTGTTGATGGAGGATTAGTTGGGTCAACAGGCACGGGAGGACCACCTGCAAAGCTTTAGACTGCATGGTATAGTTCACAGTTCATATTGCTGTATCCTTGACTCAGCTTGCGAAATGGGGTTTCATGAAAATGTCGCATACTTGCCTGCAGTTTCTTGCAAGAGTGCAGATACCGATCGCGTAGCCTGACATATGATAATTTTCCATTAGGTTTCACAATGAAAACACCCCGCCTTGGAGTCGGAGCAATTGATATCAATTAGTTAGTGAAATGTTGTTTGTAAGCATGATGGGTTTGTAATGCGCTGATTCCGCACCCGACAGCCCCTCCATATTCCGGGCGTTATCTGGCCGATTGCGGGGAATTTGTCCACGTCTACGTCGTCAACTCTCCAGCCTCAATCGGCTTTCATCGAAAGACACTGTTTTGTCAATCCGCTACGGTCACAGCATTGAATATTGTCAAAATGTCGATCACCCACATCGTTCTCTTTCAATTCAAGGAAGATGTCGACCCCTCGGACATTCAGAAGGTACGAAACGGGTATTTAATGTTGGAATGCCAAACTCACATATGTTAACAGGCATCGATCGGCTTCCTCGCTTTGAAGGATAACTGTGTTCATCCCACCTCAAAGAAGCCATACATCACCAAACTCTCAGGAGGAGCTGACAACTCGCCTGAAGGACTTCAAGTATGTCAAAATATCCGATGATTAAGAATGATCAAAGCTAATTTCTAGTTTCAAAGGGCGGAATAACCCATGCATTTGTTGCCGAGTTCTCTAATGAGGCAGACCGCTCTTACTACACGGACGAGGACCCTGTACACGACCATTTTAAACAAATGGTTGGCCCACTTTTACAGAAGGCTCAAGTCATTGATTTCACGCCAGAAATACTAGCGGAAGCTTATGCTAAGAAATAGTGGAGTGACATGAATAATTCAATTTTCGATAAAACCTCAAGAGCAAATTCGTAATCTCATATCGTACATAAGTCATTTGCCCTACCACCCACCTCCCTGAAGAGATAGAGTGCGTCCATGATTCTCGTCATCTAAGGGTAGGTTCGCTGACTAGTCTCACGATTGGAGGAGTCCACGCGAGGGTCAAGCTTGTTCAAGATGTTACTCTTGTGAGGGCCGGTAGTGCCTTGGCTTCGCGGCTCGTTGTAGCTGCTACCGGCTGGTACTTGATGGTGCATTCCATGGGGCGCATCCGCACCTGATGTACGATAAGAGCCCTGCGCAGTAGTGGGTGCATCATGTGTAGTGCCCACGTTTGGATAGTTGGATGGGTACCCAGTGGTGCTGTGGTCACCGGGGTGGCTGGCCAGCGGAGCAGTGTTGCCAAGGGTATTGTCGACATGGCTTGGAACAGTATTGAACTGAGAACTATCGGTGGGAACTCCACGGTTTCCAATGTTTGAGTCCACTCGTGCGTCGATCATGTCGTTGTCAGCTCGTGGCTGCTTGATGTTGCTCGTGGGAGCAGTGTTGTAAGCCCCTGTTGCTGATCGCTGGTGGAAGTTACCGGCACTGTATGAGTCGGCGGGACGATCGAAAGCATTAGAATCCACACGAGGGTCGACTTTGTTGGCAATGTTCGAATTGTGAGGACCGGGTGTAGTTGTACCAGCTGTGGTATGGCTAGGTTGGTGCGAACTAAGGCCACGGTTATCTAGAAAAAATAATTAGTTTGCGATCCAATGCATTCATGTACACTCCAAACATACCGAGATCACTGTCGAATCGAGGATCAGCCTTATTGGCAAGGTTCGAACTGTACGGACCAGCTGTAGTTGTGCCAGCTGTAGTATGGCCAGGCTGGTGCGAGCTAAGACCACGGTTGTCTGGGGAATATTAATACAACCTCCAATAGACTCCGGTGTGCTTCAAACATACCGAGATCACTGTCAAATCGAGGATCAGCCTTGTTGGCAAGGTTCGACTGGTGCGGTCCTGTGGTGCCAAAAGCTTCGTGGCGAGCGCGGTTGTCTATTCAACTCTAGTCAGATATTGCATCACCCTCGAGTGCACAAGAAGAACATACCACGGTCACTATCAACTCGAGGGTCGAGCTTGTTGGCTAGGTTGGAATCGTGGGGCCCAGTAGTGCCCGTTGGATGGGTTGCGTGGGTTGCGTGGTGTTCGCCAGACGGAACATAGCTAGCTTGGTTTGATCCAACAGCGTAGGTATCTTGACCGAAAGAGTTAGCTGATAATCATTTCTATACAAGATCGATTATTACGCACCTCGATCACTATCAACTCTTGGATCGGCCTTGTTGGCAAGATTGGAACTGTGAGGGCCGGCTGTTTGCGGTTGGGTTGTTGTGCTATATTGCGTACTGGTTGGCTGGTTTGATCGGAGACCACGGTTATCTATGTAATTGATTAGCTCGTGGAGAGATAAACTTAAAAGAACAGTAGCATACCACGATCGCTGTCAATTCGCGGATCGGCCTTATTAGCAAGGTCCGAGTTGTGTGGCCCAGCGGTACCCCCGAGGGCTTCATGGCGAACCCTGTTGTCTTTGAAATGTTAATCAGGAATTGATAATCGATAAAAGAGAATGATGAAGCTACCTTTATCACTATCAACGCGAGGATCTAACTTGTTGGCCATGTTGGAGTCGTGTGGTCCATGGTTTGATGATTTGGAAGTTACGCCTTCTTTGAAGCCAGTCAAGGCCTCTTCAGCCTTCTTGATGAAACTCATGATGGAACTTTAAATTGATTGAAATTGCCAAGCTTGTAGTTTGGAGGATTGTGGGTTAGGAAAGAAGTTCGATTTGTGAGCAGCCATCGAGGCCTTTATAAACCTTCTTGGTGGAAGTTTCCGTTAGAAGTTCTGTTAAGCAAGCCTCATTATACATCGATGACGTCGCGTTTGAACACATATACAGGTACGACAGGATTATTATACAAGGATGGTTCTTTCAAAAAGTCACATGAGCAGATACGGTGACCAGCAATGAACTGTGAGTGGTCTGTACAACAACTCTGCCACTCGAGAGCTGTACTTGCCCCACATTTGCCACCACAGGTCCTGTTTTGACACCAGCCATGATGCCTGTTCTTGGCTAAACAGTACATTCCAATGCCAATGCAGAATTGCGTTGCCTATAGGTTTCTATCTGCAATCTGGGTTGAGTTTCAACAATGAACCTAAGGCTCCGTCATCTTGCAGCTTTGCCCAGGGTCCGCGCGCAAGTGGCTGATGCGTGCCCGATACAGGGTGCTAAGTTTGAAAACGTAGATTATCAACATTGCTGGGGACAAAAGGCGCTTCCAAGTTCTTCAATTATTTCGGAGCGTTCTATTATCAGTAAAGAGCTTGATGGCGATTCATTGCGCATAAAATTAAGGCGCGGAGTACTTACGGCTGCGTACCACCACCCTTGTTCAAATACGAATCGCCTTGGCCTACGTTCATAAAAATCAACCGAGGTCCGGGAAATCATTCACTTGATAAGATATTTTATCGGGTCTCTTGTCAAAATGATCATCCGATCTCTCGAAGCAAAGTCCAGAGGCATTTGCATGAGCTCTATCTGTACTTGGTGGGGCTGTTCACGATGCGGATAAATTTCCGGTCGTTATCACTAGAATGTCCACGGTCTCGTCAAATATCACTTTTGGAAACCCTTTACCATTGTCGAGATTACGGAAATGTCTTTGAAGGCTCCGAAAGAAGATCCAATCACGGTCGGTCAGGTGGAAGCACTTGCCCGCAAGAAGCTATCCGGTCAAGTCTACAATTACTACGTATGCGGTGCAGACGATGAAACAGCGATCGAAAGGAACAAAGCAGACTACGATGGGTTAGTGCGAAGAAATCCATCACATGAATGCGTTCTAATCACGTACATCCAGCCTCTATATCCTCCCTAGGGTTCTCCGCGACGTGTCAAAAATCGACCTGTCAGTGGATCTCTTGGGTCGGCGATTGCAACTTCCAATTGGGATTGCACCCAGTGCCATGCAGAAGCTAGCTAGCACCGACGGAGAAGTTGATGTCGCACGGGCAGCTACTTCAATGAATCTAAATCTGACTCTTTCGTCAAACTCAACTACGTTGCTCGAAGATGTCATCTCCGTCAAGCAGCAAAGCCCCAATGCTGCACCCTTCTGGTTCCAGATCTATCTGACTCAAGATCTGGAACTAAGTGTTCCACTTATCAAAAAAGCTGAAAGTATGTTACTTTGATCGTACGCCCGTACCTACGATAGAATTGTTTGCTAACGCCCGACAGAGGCTGGATACGAGGCCCTTGTCCTCACCGTGGATACCCCCGTTCTTGGAAATCGAGTAAATGAGCGACAGACACCACTTGTTCTTCCCCCTGGGCTCAAACTTGAGAACCTTGCCCCAGTAAAAGAAAAAGATCGGGGTAAACCAAGCTTCAATCGTCGCCTGATGGATGCTCGCACGGCAGAGCAGGCTAATGAGGTACTGCAAGAATTCGGAGACAGGACGAATAATGCTGCACTCACATGGAAATCAGCTATTGACTTTCTCCACCGTACAACCAATATGAAAATAATTCTGAAAGGTGTCCTGGCCCCTGATGACGCTCTGCTTGCTATAGAGCACGGAGTTGATGCTATCGTGGTATCCAACCACGGCGGCCGCCAGCTTGATTGCGTCCCATCCACAATTAAAGCTCTACCTGGTATTGCCGAAGCAGTGAATCGTCGGATCCCCGTCATTTTTGATGGTGGCATTCGGCGTGGAAGCGATGTCTTCAAAGCTCTCGCGTTGGGCGCAGACTACGTGTTGGTTGGAAGGCCTGTTTTGTGGGGTCTCGCCTTCAAGGGCCAGGAAGGTGTCGAGACTGTGATGAACATTCTCGAGCGAGAGTTGAGCCGGACGATGGGACTATCTGGGACATCCTCGATTTCGGACATCAACACTTCGTACCTTCGCCGAGAGGTCAGTGGGCGTTTGAGCAAGATTTGAGTGAAACAACATAGAAAGTCTGTATCATAGTGGCTGCTAATAGCTCACTGGAAGACCCTACTAAGATCCCTCTATAGAGAACCTTTGAGGATGACCCCGTCATACATAGGCAATACCCTCGGTGGGGCTTACTTTAGACGACTGGAAAGCAATTGAAACCATTAGTTTAAAATGAGCATCGACGGCTTGGCTAGTATGCGTTGCTGTAGCTACCGTACATGTATTGTTTTTCTCCACTGCGATAGATGAAATAAAATAAGCTCCTATTCCCCCGCATCATTCAATCTGAGATCAACTGTTCATCATCAAAGCGCCCACCACCGGTGTCAAAATCAAGCCCATAAGCCAAAGCTACTCCGCGTCGTTGGTCTCACTATTATCTTTGGGGAGATCCTCTCTGCCATCTTGCCATGTTGAGCAATTCATACATCGTGTAGCCTATCTTCCCTTAGCATATTGCTTTTCTTATGAGATTCCTGCAAGACATACCTCGGCACTAATGTACTTCTTGCAGTATCTGCATTTGACAGTAGGCTTGATGATCTTGTTGCTGGAGACGAGCATATACATATGCGCAACTGCGAACAATGTAAGACTCACGCCAGCAAAGTTGATGAAATTCTCAACAAAAGCACTGCATCACGTTAGATCTCTTATTCTCGCTCAGTGTTATTGTCACATACCCCCATGCCAGCACGAGCGCGCCATCATCGCGCGCTTGCTTTATCGTGTTATACCCTTCGCCTTCCACAAAATTGGGGCCTCTGGAGAGGATCGCAAATTTCTGATCCATATTCCTATTGAGGAATGGGAGAAGCGAGACGACGGGCAAGACCACGTCGGAAACAAAAGATGTCACCACCTTGGTGAACGCATTTGCGATACTGCAAGTAGTAATGGTCAGATCCAAGTATCTTCATGCGATCAGGATCCAGCTCACATCAAACCGAGTGCGACCTCAAGAACATTATCTCGGGCCGCAAAGTTGACAAAGGCATCCCAGCCGTGCCTAACGCGATCCTGGGCACCGTGGCCAACGCGAAGAAGGGCTTCACTACTTGCATCAAGTCCGCGCATAGTTGCTTTTGACGATAGGGAAGGTTGTTACACGACGTCCGGTGTTTGCAGGGAGGCTTATCGATTCCAGTGAGAAAGTGATGGGGTCGTGTTTCGCGTCATGGTGCATTGACGATCGGTCATGCGGAAGGGATGAGGAGGCGGGGGCCTCCCTCACTCGCCCGGCCTGAGGGGCATCGCAGATGCAATTATTCCAGGCGCCCAATAGTCAATCAGCTGTGCGACAAGGGAGATCGATTTTGTGATCGGCGTCTTCGATCATCAGACTGTTGACCTATCGCAGGCCGGTTTTCCTACCTACAGTGCTTCGAATGGGAATACGGCATGAATTTGCAATAGGCCCAATAAGATTAATATAAGTATTATGGAAAGACCAGTGATCATAAGAGCGTTGGATGGTGTGGTATTAGCGGTATTTAGAGCCATAAAGTCACTGGTTGTGCGCCTACTCCTTCGCGCTAGAAAGAAAAACAACGAAAAGCTATCAAAATATTTTTGTTCAAGAAAAAGGACACATTCAGAGGGTCGGACAGAAGGGAGAAGATGGAGGGAGAGGTAGTCAAGCAGGGCTAGGGCTGTCAGCCTCAGAAGAATTTTGGGTAGTGTCGATAGTAGGACTTGGGGTATTTCTGCTCCATCGTTGCTTTTCGTCGCCCACAATGTCTTGCTGGCTGGTATTTCCAGATCCGTTCTTGCTGACATGGGGGATCCAGACCCTCTCGTGGAATACTTTGAATAGGGGGCGCATGTTGGACAAACAGGCGGCTACGATGCCCACTGCGGGCTCGATGCATGTCCACACACTGGGGTCGACTTGGGTATCTGGTAGGTGTCAGCTTAATCCCATTTCAATCGACAGCTTTCAACTTACAAGTAATATCATCGCCAGCATTGGAAAGATGGATGAGGGAGACCAGGCGGACGATATCGAAAACCAAGGTCCTTCGTTTGTCAGTATTGCACAAGTAGGAGTAAGAGGGACCAGAACTTACAGGAGTCCCACAACGAAGATGCCGGACAGACCGATCTTCTGAGGACGAGAGATCGGAAGTCCCCATACAACATGCATAGGCATAAGCAAGATTATGGCGTCGGTAGCAATGTTAGGGATCTGAAGACCATAGTAGAATTTGCCGAGGTCCATGCATCCACCTTGTACTTGGGGATTCCAGAGCTTCTCGGTTGGTACGCAGTTGAAACATCCAGCCACGATACCGCAAGCAGCCCAGAGAATCACAATGAGGCCCACGATGTCGACGCCGATCTTCATCGCCTTGACTGGGAAAAGACGTTTATAAAGCATCAAAATGGAGAGCTTGATGCAGGCAATACATCCTGTGTATAATATGGATCCGGTGAACAATGTCTACATGAAATGAACAGTTAGAATCGGAGAACCAATACTTAATTAATTCCAGCATACCTTCAAGTAGACAACCAATTGCTCTGGCTTGACGTAGACAATGTGTGTTCCCAAGCCATTGTAGAGAACTATATTCAGAATCAGCTTCTTGCTTGGTTCAGCTCGTTTATGCGGTCTACTCACGGACAACGCCTGCGATCGAAATTCCCCATTCAAAAAGCTTTCCTTGTCAGTATAGATACCAAAAAAGGTCATGCGATCACCATACCAAAGCAAAGATGATAAAGATATCATCCGCAAACAGACCTGTGCCGTTCACTTTCCGCGACAAGATACGGAAGCCGACAGCTGTTGTCGACAGGATAAATGCAAAGCAAGTCGAGGTAATAACGACATGACGAAGGTTGTCGTGGTCATACCCGGCTGTGCCTTGAGAGACGTCGGTCATGTTGACGATTTTGAGCAAGAATAATGAAAGGAGGTATTAGACTATAACCCAAGCGTTCTAGACAGATTAAACAACAAGCTTCAATAAACGAGCGTGGGGTCGAACGAGCTTTATCACGAACAACTCTTCAACCTTCAATCCAGATTACCTTTAGTGAACAGTGGATAGGTCTCAAATTTATTAAGCCATGACACCCTCCAGCAACCCAGCTGCCTCAACACCCGCGTTGCTATGCCCATAGTGGCACCGCGAGTGGGATACAATAGATCTATCGCGCCCTTACATGCATCGAACCATCAGCACAGACGATCACTAGCCGATCAAGGCCCGGTAGAGAAAGCTAAGGCCCCTCGGTCGGGCCAAGGGCTCCCGCGAGAGTTCTGGGGATGTCTTCCACGCCCCACAGCCTGACGTCCAAGCGGCGCGGATACATCATCCACACCGGACAGGTCACTTGCGGCGACTATTGAGCCAACACTGTTTCCCTTCGTACATTGCCTTGCATGTATCCGGTGGCTAGCTGCCCACACGGATGACTGCGCGGGGAGTTTGCCGCTTGTCAGAAGCTGATCTGCGGCGTGGGTGAGGGATCGTTTTGCTTGAGCCACAGTCCACTGGGTGGCGTGGTTTTGTGCGCTTTGGTCCGTTAGATGGTGTAACCGAGCTGCAGCTTGGAAAGCTGGACTTGCTGTGTCATGTAGATATATCTTCAGATGATGTTTAGAGTGCCTGTCATGCCTTTTTAGTGCGTCGGGGAAGAGGGATGCTTCTTCCTGAAGAGGATCCGCTGAGCAGATTGTGTGGGAACGGGCGCTTTTAGCCTTTTGATCTACGGATTGATCGTGCTCATTTTTCAATACTATGATGTATGAAGGCGAGGAGGCCTTAATTATTATCCTCCTTTCTTTTCTCTTAGTCAGTGTTTACTCGAAATAGGATGAGGCTGGTTAGTTGGGGCATTGACCCACCTAGAACGGAACTATTGATGCTGTGAGATGCAAAGGAAGTTGGACTTCTCGATGGCAACTACAACATCCCGAGGCATCTCATCTGTTTCTACGGAGTAGAGTAAACGTCGCATTCGGGGGAGACGGAGATCGAGCCTGGTTCCAGCCACTCCGTTTCCATCCCCGCGGGCCGCAGTTTGAGCCAAATCTGATATATCACCATCCATCAACCCGGGATCCTGGTCATGTGGAGGCAATCGCCTCGGCAGTTCGACGATGATTCTCCAAGCGAAAGCTTAAATTTTCTGATTGGTGCGATCGCGAGGCAATATGCGAACTGCTTGCCATCGTCTACTTATGTTTCATGCGTCAGCGCTCCAGTGTCATGCAGCGTATAAATCAATCAATTCCAAAGTTCGGCTATATGTACATAGGATATTGGGTCATCAAGCTAGTCGTTACAAATAAGGCCGTTAATTTGAAGGTGGAGGATAGGTCATCGGCCCTGGTGATGTGTATGGTGACATCAGAACGGTGCCCCTCTCAATAGCAGCTCGATTCCGGATCTGCTCTCGTTTCTGGATTTCCTTCTCGTCCTGGATAAGCGTACAGCACAGACAGCATGTTCCTCGAACACAGTCTGACGCAATTCCGCCTCCGATTCCATAGGCTCTGCGAATTCTGGTGTGTTGTATAGTAGCCAGTAGCCCTGTCGAGATGACATTGTCAGTGCATGTTGCATATGTGCGAAGGGCAATCATTAAACTTACATTGACACCCGCATAGCAACGCCATGCCTGTACATGCGCCGTTGCAGATTTTATATCCGAGCATATTTGTCGGGTCTTCCTTCTTTGATTTCCTTGCAAGCCGGTATTGTGTCTTTCCATATAGAACACATGGGCAAGCTAACCCAAGACAACAAGTTCCGAAATTTGAGAAATCACAGAGTCCATGATTCCATGTTCCCCCTTGAGCATCTTGGTTGGGGTGTGAAATCTGCCCAGGTTGATGGAAGGTCTCCAGATCCTCAAAAGTCGGGGCTTGCGACGACTTTGCTGCGGTCGGTGGTGGAAAATAAGGTATTTTAGGCGACTGTAAAGGATTCGTGTCTGGCGCAACCGTTCTGGTGTCGCTTCGATAAGGCATATCGGAGTTTATTTTCAAAGGTAAAGGGCCTGGGGAATTGGGCGGATGTTGCGACGGTTGAATCTCATGTTGAAGAGGATGCGCTTGTTCAACGGCGTTATCGATCGGGGCAAAATGCGCTGGATGTTGTTCTGGTGGAGGGTATTTCGAGTATGTTGGGATAATTCCTTCCTCCTGTAAATGGCGCTCTTTTTCGCTTGGCATATATGGGTTTTGCGGCGGGGGCGAAGCTGATTCTCTGTGTTGCCCGACATGCTGGTGCAACGCGGGACTTGAGTTCGTGGGGGTACCGGGAACAACCCCGGACGACGGCGAGAACTGGTATCGATGCTCTGGCGAGTAATGAGCGTCCAATGGAGTCTCAGTAAATGAGTATCGGCGATTTGGAGCCGGCTGCGCCTGCGTGTTGAGCTGCAACGGCTGGCTCATAGTGGGCATGGCTTGGTAGCGACAATATTCTCACGCATCCACCGGCTGCAAATATTGTAATCCTGTCGTCTGCCAACTATTACTGCGGCGCAAGAATATGATTGTGTTCTTGGGCAAATAAAGCTGCCTGGTCAGGGAGCTTAGGCGATCGCGGCGTAGAGATAGCTTCGAGGGCCGACCAGTCTGGATGGCAATCACTTGGACGGTATATCGCTTTCTTTCAAGTACCTCAACCCACAGATTTCGACAAGTCTATGAATTTTGATTGCGAAGGAGTCAGGAGAAAAGACATGGTAGAAGAGGACTGGCGAAAGGCTAGGCGGTGTTGCGCCGAGGGGGCTAAACCAGAAGCCGGGGAGATGATGTGAGTGGCTCTGGAGCTCAAGGTTCGTCGCCAACTAGTCGCTAGGGCGGCCATTGAGAGTCTAATGCATCTTCTTCACACACTTGCGGTCGCTGGTTGGTTTAAGCGCCGCCCGGCACAGCCCGTGGGGCGTTGAGGCCCCGCTTGTCACATCGTTGTGATCACACTTGAGCCAAATTAGAGAGCAGTCGATAATGTCGCGTGCATAGAAGCCCGCGCTTATTGGGAAACGGACGGACTTTATCTGGTGGTACTGGGCGATCACTGATGGCATGTTCGAGACTGCCCGCAGCGACTCGAGGCGCTAAACATTAGAAGTAAACAGCACGGATGATCCCGCTTTGGCACGGAGGCTACCGATGTCAAATTCATCTTCCTCCTATCTCGTGTTAAGGAGACTCTAAATCGACCGAGACAGATCTGATTCAAATTATCTGTAATATGAAAGTATTTCTTCGGAATTAGTAGTATGTAGGAGTGTCTCATGGGACCTATGCCCTGTCAACTCAAGCCATCATAGATCTATGAAAGGCTACTATTCAGTAGTTATACGTCAGGATAGTAGCATATGTAGATCATTTCACATTCTGAATATTAGCAGTGACCTAAACCTAGACAAGTTACACATCGAGTCGAACTATATCATACAGAAATCTGGCCGGGCTCACCATGTGGTTGTTGATAAGCCAGATATCCTGGGCATCCGGAAACCCGAGTCAAGGTAGGGAGATCTTTACCATCTGTTTTATTGCTCCGAACCTCCAGCATTGCGTGAGAACCTTTAAAATCTCCGCAGATGATATCGGCATGAAGTCCGGTTGAAAGAAAGCCACTTGGGCCCCTGCACTCGTGGACATATACAAGTATAGAGTGCCCGTGGGTTGGCTGACGTGGATATCTTGATCTACTGACTAGACAAAGCATCCAGATTACGACTCGTGCTTATCAGCTAGCCAACAAAGCCCGAACTTGAAGACGTAGAACTCTGCTGATAGCGTGTGTCTCAGTACGCTAAAAATACCCTACGAAGTCAAATCACGCACCAACCCTAGAGAATACCCGTACCTTCCCGGTATCTACAAACCCAGCAATCCTTAAATTTTGAATACCGATCCGAGTGGCAGATGTGCAAGACCTAAAGGGTTCTTAGCATAGCCTGATATGAGCGGGTATTTGCTCACGATATCCTCGGTCTACGCATGAAGCAGCCAGTAGCCTAACACACTCGCCCAACTGAACGTGAGTAGCCCCTTCGCTCGTTTTTATGATGAGATGTTGACTTCGGCTGAATATTGGCAATGTGGCGGTCACCAAGCAAGGGTGGTAATCTTGGTCCCCGTAACCCTGCAACGTGGCGGTGCGCTCTCAAATCAAATTCCAATGCCGTGTAGCAAAGAAATGCAAGGCCATCAACTGCACCGTGGGAATAGTTGTCCAGTAAGATGGAGTGCCCTCGACACATGGACGAGGTGCGACATGCCGACCCATGGGCGGACTATTTTCTTTCTTGGTAGCGCTAGATATTGATCAACCCCGGGGGTTTCAAGCCACGATGGCGGTGCGATCTGAGGCGAAGGAGCAGCCCCCTGGGGTTTCAGGAGAAATAATCCCCAGAGAATGCACAATGCAAGAGAAGAGACTAGCGGAGTAGTCCCATCGGGGCCACGCCTATGATCGCCCGTGAGAGCACCACGCGCTGTCCACTCGACTCCATGATTGGCAGACTGCTCCTGCAGAATTCGACGTGATCGACCCGACACCTTAACTTCGCACAGATTCTTGGTTGTGTCCCTCGTTGTGCACCAGGATGTGGTTTCGAGGCTCTCCACCTCCCGCCTCCCCGAGTCCCCGATCCAAGATTTTTGCTCGATGATCGTACCTGAAGTTGGCAACATGTACGATCTGGAGATGTTGCTAGCGTTATACTCGAAGGTCGGTGAAGACGGGATTGGGGGTCGGGGTTGGCTGCGGCATGAGATAAAGGCGCCGATCGGTTCTTTGTTGGAATGGTCGCATCATGCGCGATAGACTGGAGCGATATCCGTAGATTGGAGCGATAAGAACTGTTGGGAGGATTCGAGACTCGAGCAGAGAGCATCATAGAACGCTGGGACACGTCGAGTCCGAGATCCAGACCCCGTGTTCACAGGGCGGTCCACTCGGCGTCCTACTAAATTAGCTTGTCCCATTAGTTCGTCTGCTTGACCGCATCCAAACTCGATTGGACCAACGATGACTTCATCAATTGGTCCCCACTGGATCGCATTGTTCTGCATCATCGTATAGTCAGAGCTCGGAGAATCGTTTGTCTACGAGGGAACAAGATCGTGGGTTTCCCTTTGGTGTATCCACAGTCGACGGGCGGTGACGCTTGTACAACGTCCTATCTTTGGGTTTCGCTCGATCCTTTATCTTCTTTCTTCCTCCACTTGCTCACCCTCCTGATCCCCGGGTCCCGACTTGCGGTCAGCTCTCCCAGTAAGATCCTTTCTTCCTCCAACGTGCTCTGCGCTTTAATCCCCAGCCTTTCCTTGCCCGTCTTCAACGTCGGCCTTGGTCCTATTACCCCGTGTTCCCCGTCTCCACTAATCGACGGCTCTTGTCGTGACGCCAGCATCTTCGCTTGTCTCGCCCACGTTGCTGCTCCCCTCCCCTCCAACCCTTGTCTGCTCTGCCGACCACCCCCACCCTCTCTAGTCTGTCGAACCAACCATCCTTACCATTCATTCCAGATCATTCCGAACCGTGCAGGCCTGACCAATGTCCTCCCCATGTCAAACCCGCCGCCCGCTCCCAAAGATACGCTGCCTAACCCCCTGGTGACACCTGCTGCACCTGCCCAACATGATTGCTCGAAGGAGGCTGAGATTGCTCGGGCCAACCCACGTCACCACTTGACGCGGGGCCGGCATTACTCCCAGGGGGTTGAAGAGACGCCATCTCCTTCGCGCGCAGAGTCCCCCACAGTGCGTCAATGGACTCGTCCTGCAGTACCATTTCCCGTAAAAAGGTCATCAACGGTCCCGCTGAACGCCCCCGTCCACCCCGACGTTATTCATAGCCCACAATTGTCCGAGCGAGATAGCATTTTCGCGACTCATTATCTGCCCTCTGACAGCGGCGCAAACACTCCGCAACTCCCTCCCGAACACGCCCCGGAGAATGACCGCCTAGTGAATGCAATTCATGCGTTGAATGATGTGCACGGGTCTCCAAGTCCTCCTTCCAAGGTCTCTCCCCACCGTTCTTACGTCGACCCTTCCCACATGGAAGTTGACGTCCGCAGACACTATCCATTGCGCTCACCACCTCTATACTCATCCTCCGATGTCTCTCGTTTCTCTCCCCTGCGCTCCACTGCATTATCTACAGATCAGGTGAAACATCGGGACCCGAAGCTCGGTACCCAGCTGCTGCAATCGGGGTCCTCTGATGAACAAGGTACGAAGATTGCTAGCTCCCAAGACTCACTGGCTGAACGCAGTCTTCTTCCGTCTGCACTAGAGAATGTGCCTCAACCACCTCATTCTCTAAGCTCCTCAGTACCTGGCCCTGACTGGTCCATATTTGGTCGAGAAACTTACAGTCCATTTCCAGACTCTTCTCGCAGTGTGGCGCTAGACCAGAGCACAAGCAGAGGTCGCCGTGGGCGAGTTGATAGTTCAATTGAGGCAAATCTTGCGAACGCAGAGCCTACTGTGAATGCGCGCAGCCGTAAGTCAAGTCATTACTTAGGCTTATTCAAAGAAAATACCGCTACTTCACCGGACCGGAAAAGATGGGATGATCGCAGTCATCCACAGGATGAGACATCCGAGCCGTCGGAAAGAATGATGGAGTCTGAGTCGCAGGCCGTGAATTCTCCAATTGAAGACGAGGGGACCATTCGCAAGAGCGTCTCGCTCCCTTCACTCGGGGATACCCCGTCACTAGGAGCGCAACCTCCTGCCCCGCCATCATGGCAGCAGAACGAAGTGGAGGAGACATATAAGCGTCGTCCAACCGCACTTCCCCGCAGTCTCCTAGAAGAAATCCGCAACTTCCATTTAACCCCTGGAGGTAGCCATGGATCATCCTTCTCCAAGAGCATCCCAACGCAGTATTCTGAACGTGGTCGAGACTATTTTCAGCAGGAGCCGCACGTCGAACAATTTCCTGAGATGAGCCCGAGCCAGCAGGATATGTCCGGAGATCTTAGGCCACTTGAAGAGGAAGTCAACGAGGAACAAATATCTTCTGCTGTCTACTTTCCCCATGAACGTGTTAATGAACCTGAAGGAATTCATAGCCCAGAGTCTTTGATACCTGATTCATCTTCTGTCCAGTCCATTGAGCTTTCTGCTCCTGAGCCAGGCCATGAGCTTATGCTTGTCCCCCAAGAGCATACCATTCCTTCAGATAAGGATGTTGGCCGCGTGGATATTACTTTTCGATCAAGAAGTGAAAGTAAGATTCTACACGGAGATCTCTCAAATTTACGCTCTACAACAGACCCTGCGCCGGGACCTTTGAGCTCTATTTCCGAACATGTCGATTCCACTTGTGGTGAATCAGATGCATCTGCCGATGAAAGTAATCAGTCGATCGTTGAGGAGTCTAGCCTGACGGATGATGCTGAAGTCACCCCAACTGCTACACCAACCCAACGATCTCGTCTTCCTACACGCCGTAAACAGGCTGGTCCTTTGGGCGCCGTAGAACTCAAGCCATACAGGCACCAAGTCGGTGGCCATACGACTGTCTTTCGTTTCTCTCGACGTGCCGTTTGCAAGCAACTCAATAATCGTGAAAATGAATTTTACGAACGCATTGAGCGAAGACACCCTGAGATGCTGCGTTTTCTTCCGCGGTATGTATTCTGAATGATCGTGACCATGCGATGGAATCCTTTGCTATGTCACACAACTTGCTTTTCCGCTCTTGACTAACAATATTCCAGGTACATCGGTGTTCTGAATGTAACTTTCTCGAAAACGGCCAAACGCGTGAATAGTAATAATGATGACACTGCTAGCAATCGCTCAGCACAAACCAATGGGATCTCTCTGGAGGCTCCAACTATCGAGGCTCCTGAGCCACAACGAATTGTGAGCCAGAAACAAGTCACGGGTGTGACAGCAAAAGTTATTCTTGAAAACAACCGTCATATAATCCCCGAGGATCTCTTTTCCCGCCAACGATCGCGATTACTCGATGATCCAGTCCGGCCCCACTCTGCTGATGGGCGAGATCTTAATTCTACGTCCCATTCGTCTCTTATTAATAAGACAAAGAAGTGGGGCGCTACCACTGTCAATCGAAAGTTGAAAGAACAAGTGCTCCGTGAGGTTTTCAGCCCACCTGCTATTCACCAGCATCGTCGACATGCACGCGGTCCCTTGCATTTGGCCCGAGCTACATCAGAAATCCCAAATGCTCCAAGCCTATCGAATGGAAATGGGAGCCTACCAGAAACTAAATTCTCATCATCCAGTTCCCGCACTTCGACGCTGGACAGGGTAGAGTCGTTGAAAGCCCCTGCGAGGGACATCAACCAGTCCACGCGCGAGGGTCCTACACTTTCATCCTCAGCGTCCACCGCTTTGGATGAAAACCGGAAGCATATTGATACAACCGGCGATGAAAATCAGCCTCAGCGGGCGAATTCCCTCAATCGTGGCCATAGTGTGCGCCGAAGGCACTCAGGCGGCGGTCTTCAAAGACGTGTATCTATGGACTCAGAAAAGAAGGGTGATTTGATGTTCTTTGATGACGAAGGCTACGGTGGTGATAAAGAAGATGATATCTTCACCATGGAAGGCGATTCATCCATGCCTTCAGGTCGTTCATCAGCAAGGCCAACTGTTGCCCCATCTCCTGCTGAAGTTCCAGTTGATGGACGTCGAACTTCGAAGTCCGTATCCTCCGAGAGAGCTCTGCTGCCGTCTGCTCGTGCTAATCCGCCTGATAATCGGATTCTCTCCTTGCCCAGTAACCCGAAAGAAGCGCAAACACGTGAAGATGATCGCGTCCAATTCTTCCTCTTGCTTGAAGACCTCACAGCAGGTATGAATAAGCCTTGCGTCCTAGACCTCAAAATGGGAACTCGGCAATACGGGATGGAGGCAACAGAGAAGAAGAAGAAATCCCAACGACGCAAATGTCAGTCAACAACTTCACAGCAGTTAGGAGTCCGCCTATGCGGCATGCAAGCTTGGAATGTCAAGAAACAGGAATACATCTTTGAAGACAAGTACTTTGGACGGGATCTGAAATCTGGCCGTGAGTTTCAAGATGCACTCACTCGCTTCCTGTACGATGGAGTGGACTACTCCAGTGTGGTCAAGAGGATCCCGATTATCCTGGAAAAACTTGGAGTCTTGGAGTCAATGATCCGAAGACTCGATAGATATCGTCTCTACGCAAGCAGTCTATTGATCCTGTACGACGGCGAACAGGCCACCCCTCCACCTACCCCAACTCTTCCAACAAAGAAACCTCCACTGCAGCGACAAGCTTCCGAAGACGGCCACAACAATTTCAACGTGGAATTGAAAATCGTTGATTTTGCCAACTGCGTGACTGGCGAAGACGCAATACCCCCAGAAACCCTATGTCCCCCTCATCATCCCCAAGATATTGATCGTGGGTACTTACGAGGCCTCCGGACCCTCCGTATGTACTTCCAGCGAATCATGAAAGAGATCACCAAAGACGAATTCATCGAGCGAGGCGAAGGCGAAGGCATGGCACCTGGCGCCCAACCCGCCGCAATTCGCGACTTCTCATCCGATCAATTCTGGGACGACAATGTGATGGAACAAGATGCTGGCGAAGTTAGCTTCTAAGGCATTCGTTTGTCCTCCTCTCCCTCCTCTCCTTATTCCTCCCGCATCCTCCTCGAGATCTTGGCGTTTGGAAATAGACGGTTCCCTGTGACTCGGAGTTTCTTTCCCATTGTCTTTTTCCTTAACCTTTTGCTGAATCACGGTAGCATGAATTACGACTCTTGTGCCTTTCGAGATGCAGGCAAGGGCCGAAATGTTCGATTTTTTTTTCTTGATACATGGGCGTTCTGCGTTTCTTGTGCATGAGGATATCCTTTTAGGGCTTAGACCCTTTTTTTTCTCTTCTCGGATTGTTTTATTCATTATACCCCAGTGGGTTATCGGATGGTCAAGGCGTGCTTTTTCTCCCTGGCAAGCTTTCATCAGGGTTGTTGTACATGACATTTACAACTTCTAGATCGCAAATGATCAAAAATGATCAAAAAAGAAAAAAAAAATCCGTAACTCTAGCCTAGAATTTCGTATTTTTGTTTAACAAAAGTCATTATAGACAACGATCTAACATTTAACTAGCATGTATTCTCCCAGAAGGTGGCATCCCATCGGCAAATGACATGAATGAATGAATTCCGTATCGCCACGTGCGCCAAGCATCCGCTACCCGTAGGCCATATGACGTAACACCCAAAACTAACCCCCGAATAGAACTCATATACTCCCAAGGATTCACAAAACATCCTTGTGAACAACCCGCACGTGCGCATTTCGGTTGTCACTTCGATTGAATTGTTTCGCGCATGCTCGTACGGGACATTTAAACTTCCCGGGAGACTCATGCAGGGTCCTGCGATGTCGTGTCAAGCATCCCCTGTAGCTAAAACTCCCATGACAACCTGGGAAGTCACATCGGAATGGGGGCGGAATTCTGTTTTGAAAGAGCTTCTCAGCCAATGTAGCTTTCGATCTTGTACAGTGCGCAACCTACTTCGAATTGATTGGGTTGTTCCCGGGTTGGCCATTTGAGATTGGGTTTTGAGTGTATGAGGAATTCGAAGAATCAGCAGCGCTAGTGGCCTGGGTTGCAGCGTTCGCGCCTTCGTGTCCGTGGTTGTTGCTGTTGGATGGTGGACCAGTTGACGCCGATTCGCTGGTATCAGGATTGTCATTCACTAGAGATCCAGTTGGTAAAAACCAACCAAGTGGGAAATCATTGAGATCCAAATCAAGAGAGTAAAGGTCATGGTTCAACATGAGATCATCCTCAAGAGACAGCAGCTCTGTATGAGGAATGGGGCCCGTGTCCTGGTCATTACCCTCGGAAGCTGGGATCATGACGCGGATAAGTATTTATTAAAGGAGTAGAGAGCGATGGGATATCGTGAGAATGTTGAAACTGGTGAGCAGAGGAATTATTCAAGGGATTCATGGGATCTTTATACCAAGATATGGAAGACCAAGGGACCATCGCCAAGGCAAAGGCGAAGGCCAGAGAAATGCCTCAGTTGTGACAGAATTTGTCTGAAGCCCTAGAGTTCGAAGGGCAAGGGCACTGCCCCGGCTGGCTGCTAGGTTAACAGATGTGGGATAGAAATAAATTACACGTTTGCTCATCTTCCCCGGCCCGGGGCAGCGCACAGCCGATCTCCCGTTGCCCTTAGCGTGATTGGGGAGCTTATCAGTCTGTCAGGGGTCCCGTGGCACAAAAAACAAAACAAAAGAGGAAATGTGCGTGGGGCTGGCACCGTATCGGTATTGGGTGAATATGTAGGAAATCCGTGCAAAGCCAATGAATCGATCGACGTGACGAATGGCAGTCTGGTCTGGAAGATGGAAATGGGCAGTGACTAGACTGCGATACGGGTTAGTGAGTTCAAATAGGCATCGAGTCCACCGTTGATGTGGATCCGGGCCCGTTCCGTATTTTTAATTTCTTTTCTGCCTTCCAAGGCTTCCAAGGTTCTTGCCTTTTTCCATGAGTCACGCCCCTCGACTGCTATTCGGTGTGCCTGGCAGTTCTTACTCCGTACATACGACCTATACTATATTCAGCTTAGCGTTAAAGCAATGATTTCATACTTTCGGGAAGTCCGCTTTTTTTTTCTGCGGGCGCGCTAGCGTGCCAGGTGGGGTTGCCCATCTGGAATCTATGTACGGAGTAGTTGGAGAGCTCTCTACCCTGTACTTGAAAAACCGCTCTAGCTATTCTTGGCGATATATTCAGCAGGTCTAAGTAAATAACCTAATTAGCCTTAATACAGAACGGTAGCACGAATCCACAGTTTTAGTAGCAGCTATATACTATATGAACCGTAATAAGAGTACTCCAGCCCTTCCTGTATGAAGGTTAGATGGCCTTGGACCTATCTCTGATTGCGTGAGCAGATCGATCTGGTGGCATGCTACACGTGCAGTACACTGCGGAGGCGAGATCCGCTTCAAATGTTGTGGAGGTTAAGGGCATCGGGTAACAAGTCGGTGCCCCTTCCAACTTTGGAAGACTTTGGGGATTTTGGGATTCTGGAATTTTTGGATTCAGGATTATGCGGGTGTGGGCAGCGCCATCGTAAAGCGCTCATGTGTTCCGTTTGAGGGAGGCCTTCCATCATGGCATCGCCGAGCCATGAGCCTTAGTGACGGCAATGGGCCGCGCGATCCTGTATTCGCGATGGCGTTGTGATAACGAGGATCGCTGGAACTGTATTCACGATTGTAACAGCAATACTGTATCATAGCCCGCGTGCGGCTCGCCACGGGGGACAGGCGGTCCTCATTGGCTGAAAGAGAAAACCCCCCGATGGCAGGCTTCATTTTTTCATTTCTAATGCTCGCAAATCTAATGTTTTGAAAGTGTATTTCATTACGGCTCCGCTGCTGTAACTTTTCCCCGGGCAGGAGATTGCCAGCCGGGACCCACTTGGTTACTTGTACATTTCGTCCGGCTGTTTCCTTTCTAGATTGCGACTAGTACAGAATCTGCCGGCCTTTAGTTCGCAGGCCAGACTACACGAGCTAAGTCCTCAGAACAGCCGTAAGCGAGCACTGTTTTGCACGATGCCGCCAGGTATGACCTTGGGCAGCAATCTGCCAGAAGAAGATTATGCCTTGACCATCAAGACATGTGTCTTTTTGGTCTAGTGGCAGTTCAAAACCAACAATACTCACTTGATTTGGTGCCCTGACACAATAACGTAATGTGTACAGTGGAGAGCCGATAGCCGCCCCAGTGGCCTGGTTTATCATTCGCCTTACCGCCGGACTCATCACCGCGATCTCGCGCCATTCCGAACCTTCCCTGCTGGTGAAATACCTACCAGAGCCCTTCACTGGGGTTTATCTCCATTTCCGACTCAACTATTTCCCCTGCGAGCCCCCCAATGCTTCCTTTAGGGGGTTCGGTGTGCACGAACGATTATGCCGGGATCGAAACGCAAGATTCTATTCTAGATAATGTATGGCTGTTCACAGACTAGTCACCCAAATTAACAATCTACCATATGCTCCTCCAGAAGACGTTATCCCATATGCAAATGACAAGAACCAATGATTCAAACATTTCCGTAGCCCCACACACCGAGGCATCCCCAGGCGGCATGACCCAAAACCCTAAACCAGAAACCAAGAACAAACAAAATATACTCCCAAAGTCTTGAGCGATGCCGATTACAACATACCTGAGCACTTTAATTATGCTTCGGCAAGTGGTTATCCAAGTTGTCCTTCCTATTGAAAGACTGCCCGCATACGGGACATTTGAACTGCCCGGGGGCTTCATGCAGGAACTTCAGATGGCGCATCAAATTTCCTCTGCAAGCGAAAGTCCCACTGTATTGACAGTCCGGAATGGGGCATCTTAAAGAGCGAGAGTCCCTATTATAGAAGAGCTTATCAGCCAATCTAGCTCTAGATTTTCTGTACAGTGCGCAACATACTTCGACTTGTCTGCGTTGCTGTCCATTTGGCGACCCGAGCTTGCGTCTTGAGCGTGCGGAGGACTCAGAGAAGTCGCAACACTGGCCTCAGTTGCAATGCTTACGCCTCCATGTTTGAGTTTGTTGCTAGTGGATGGGGTACCGGTCGCCGGCAAGTTGCTCGTGTCAAGGTTTCCATCTACTGGAGCATCGATTGGTACAAACCCCTCAGGAAAATAACTGAGAAACCAGTTGGGAGGATCAAAACCCATCGAGACAAGGAAGGCTTCATCGATCGAAGATAGCGGCTCTGCATCTTGATGGGAGCGCCCATCCTGGTGGTCCCCTATACCAGAGGCTTGGTCCATAGCTTTTGTGACTACTTATCAATGGATTGGGCGGCGATGCAATAAAGCCAGAATATTGAAATTGGACTGATTTGACTGTCCCAAGGAAAGGAATTTATTACAGGGAGTCATGACGCCTCGGGCCTTTTTATAACTTTGGAATGGATGGGAGATTGAGGTCCCGCAGGGTTAGGGTCAAGCCAGAACAGACTCATCCGTCCTCGAACGGGCAAATCTGGATTCCGAAGGCAAGAACACGGGGATCTGCGTTGTGATAGCAGTACTTTTGGCATTGTTTTATCACCTCCGAAGTACTAACGAATCAGGGTTTGATTCTTGGTCCCGCCTTATTAGATATGAGCCTATCGCCATAGCCCATACTGCGGATCTCCCCTACCCCATCATGTACCTTACGATAAATTCCCCACTCAGGGTCACTAACTAACTAGTGCTGATTAGTGATGGAACTACTGTGCATGTAATATGATCAGATTAGGAGTATTACACTGTTACAGAACAGTTCTAGAAGGCTGATTACCGCTCTCCACGCTCTGCGGGACCTTGCGATCTACATAGACTGTCGTATATTATGAAGTACCGTTAAGGAACGGGCGTTATTTCTCTTCATTCCTCTCTTACACAATTGTATTGCGACGAATACAGTTTCTACACTATAGTGGGTGTATCAGCTTCTGGCGTACATCTGTATGACACGCACTGACATTTTGACGATTTTTGGGCTCTTCAAAATAGACATACCCAATTATCTACTTTATAATTTCAAGGCGCTCAGAAGTCATGGTGGGTGTAGTGGATCCCGGTTACGAACAAAGGCGTATGCACGGGTACGTCGGCTCTCCTGGGGTTCTGGATTGTACAACAGGGGGCGGTGTGAAAAAGGATCACGAAGTAATCAGAGCCGAATTGGGAAATTCTATAGCTTAGTGGGTCAGAAGGTTGAGATATGGAAGATGAGAAGATGGGCGGATAGCAAGATGCTTTTCGCTGGCTACAATGACCTACGTCCAAAGTCAGTCGCCATTTCAATGTGGTACCGACATTTCACCCCACTTTCTCCTCTAATTCGCCCACTTGGGTGACCTACCGCTCCCCGGCATAATCTGCGCCACGTTTTGATGGTAAAGCCTAGCCGAGAGTCAGACAGAAGTACGAAGTAATCGCACCTTAATCCTGCGTCCAGCGGTGGTTGGTTCGAGCCTAGATCTTCCCAGATTGTTCATTGCCCGCCTAGTGGGGAAGGGGCTGTGACCCCTTTTCCTGCCATTTTCCTGTCCCTTTTTCTGCTGCCCTCTTACAAACGTACCCCCTCTAATCCTTGCAGGATGCCTCGTGTCTAAACGCCCTTCTTCAAAATTCTCGTTTTTTCCCTTTTCCCATTTTTTTCTTTTCTTTTTCTCATATGAAAAATACCCTTTTTTTCAAGCACAGTTTCCTTGTTCCTTTCCCTTTCCCTTTCCAAACATGGATAATAGGGCATACGGTCAAGGCTTGTATCGTTTCACCTTGTCTGTTGTATATGATTACCTAGGTATATCTCTTCACGGCCCTTTAAAACCTTTCACGCCCTCATTCACCTGTCCATAAGCCACAGTCATTTCGCTGATGCTAATCATCACGAGGTAAGAGTCTTGCAACCAGGGTACATCTTTTCACCAGGCGTGTGGGTGGGCTGTCGGATACTCAGCATTGAGTAAGCCCTATAGAAATATCCTAAATATCGGAGGATCATGATCGCCAGCTATGGCGCGCGAGTCAAAGCGACGAAGCAGGATAGCGAGACAACGTGAGAATTACATATGTACCCAATACGGAAAGCTCCGTTCGCTCCTCCGCCCAGAGAAGTGCTTGGAAGCTGGAGAACCCCGAATCGCTGGGTACTGCTCCTTTCCAAGGTACATTTTTCATCAATTGGGCCTCGGGAATGATTACGCATCCAGCCATTCTGACACCTAGAGTAAAGCATAATTTCCTAGCAAATGTTAGATCGAGGCCGCTCTCGATTCTTTATTTAGAATCCAAAGTTGCAGATCCCCGAGGCCGGGATGCCACACCCAGGAACAACGAGTTTTAATCTGGCGCTAGGTCCCGCACAGATGCTTGCCTTTCGCAAACGCGGAATTCTACTGGTAGCTCGCTTCCTCCCTTGCCGGGCGTCTGACGTTTACACCATCCCACGTGGACTGGGTTGGATCTTGATGAGCTTGGCAAGAGGAAAGAGGACTTGGAACGCTAATACATAGCAAGCGGCGAGCTCTACAATGTAAAGCGAACGCGCTATACCTTGCGGGATCAACCTGCATAAACTGCATGGAGACCTCATTTTAAAGCGAACATTTGAACGCGCTATACCTTACGGGATCAACCTGCATAAACTGCGTGGAGACCTCATTTTAAAGCGAACATTTGAACGCGCTATACCTTACGGGATCAACCTGCATAAACTGGGCGGAGACCTACCTCATCGGATCGACTTCCGCCACGCACGATACAGACGTGGGTCCTTCCGATGTAATATTTCCATACTACTCCAGGGCTGTATTGTGGACAAAGTTTTCCAGCCTAGCAACCTTGGAACTTTACCCGTAGACCCGGATGGCTCCACATGGGGTTGGACATACATATTTCGGGGTTCAACCATTTTGGTGCTAGCCTAGATATCCGGTTTGCTTCTAAGCAAGTATCATCCAGCGGTCTGATGAATTGACGCCAAGGAAGCAAAACTGCCCTGTTCAGCTGGAGTAATCGAATTTGATCTGTGCGTTGCGCCATCAATTTCACCAACCTCCTAGGCTTGAGAGCGTGGAGAGGGAGTCTCTCTAGTGGTCCCGCATACCTCAACACCGTTTTCACCTCCATTTAATGAATGACTTGCGTTTTCGCTTGCCAGATAATTGCCAATAGACGTACGACCACAGCTATATGTAGGGCAAACGGAATTCCTTACCGAGGCTCGAGCCTAGGAACCTTGGATATCGCAAGGCTCCGAAGAGAGCGCATATCCAGAATGCGCTATTCCCAAATTAGGGGGTGATCACACTCATACGTCCAAGGTGCCTGGCGAGCCGTCTGGCGTCCCAACCAAATTTCAGCCAATAATGCCCAGGCGATCTTTGGTTTTACATCCTTGAATCATAATTTGGTCCACTATCAAGTGCATCTTTCCAGGCAGTTTTGATATCAAAGGTCGGAGAAATGGCATGCGTATCACATGACGAACCAACAACTCCGCCCGCAGGTTCGGCTCTCAATCGGACTTGCCAGTCTCTGATTCATGATCCTGACCCTCAGTACTGTACAGCGCCGCAACTATAAACAAACGCCATTTCGCATAAGGCTACCGAAGATGACCTCTGGGTTCAAAGTGACGCAGTGCCAAAAGCTGACAACAAAGCAAGTGATCCATTCAGGTTACCGCCCTCTTATCTCATCAGGGCTGCTGTACATGACATTTACAACTTCTAGATCGCAAATGATCAAAAATTAAGGAGCGCAAGATTCTATTCTAGAATAACGTATCGACCCTCTCGGTCCAGTTCCTTGGACAAAATATTTAGCATGTACCTACTCCTCCAAAAGAAAGTGACAAGAACGAATGATTTCCGTATTCCCTCATGCGCCGAGGCATACGCCAAGCAGCATGACCCAAACACCCAAACCAGAAACCGAAATTCAACCCAATATACTCCCAATATCCTGGGTAATACCAATATTCACACCATTTGCTTATGAACCATCCGCTGGTGCGTATCATGATTGTCCTTCCAATTAGAGCGTTTTCCGCATACGGGACATTTGAACAATCCGCGGGCCTCATGCTGGGTCTTGCGATGGCGCGTCAAAGATCCCCTGGAGCTAAAAGTCCCTGTGTATTTACAGCTTGGATCGGTACATTCGAGTGACCGCAAAATCCTGTTTTGGAAGATCTGCTTAGCCAATGTAGCTCTCGATATTCCGCGCCGAGCACAACCTACTTCGGCTTGCTTGGGTTGTTACCCATTTGGCAATTCAAGCCTGGCATTTGATCGGATGAAGAAGTCGGAGAAGTCACAGCATCAATGGTCTCAGCTGCAACGCTTGGGTTTGCCTGATCGGACATGTTGCTGTTGGATGGTATACTGCCATCCGGCAAGTTGCTCTTGGCGGGATTGCCCTTTAAATCATCGTTTGGTACAGGCCAGTTAAGATGGAGACCATTCAGATCCAAGTCAGAGGAGAAAAGGTCTATCGACATGAGAGGTTCATCGATAGAAAATGGCAGCTCTGTACACAGACAGGAGCCAGTGTCCTGGTCATTGCACATGCCGGAAGCTGGGGTTGACATCGGTAAATAGATATTAAGGATGTGGACAGCGATGTAAACAAGTAAGAATATCTGAGTGTAATGTTTTGGATCGCGTGGGCGGATCGAGTGATTTCCAAGGTTGGAGGATTCATTCAGGCCTTACTGTAGTTTAAATAAAATAGCGAGGATCCGCGAGGTTAAGATCGAGCAGTCGAAACCTAGAAAGGCGGTCCATTAACCTCGCGGACTTGAAGTATGCAAGCTTGAAATACGGAGTCGCAGGAAGAAGGAAGAAATGCCCCCTTTTCATTTGCTGTGTATAGAGTGGGCCTTTCTAGGTTTCAGCTGTTAAAAAAGGGGAGTTAGGGTGTGCTCCCCGAATACATGATTGGTTTGTGGAAGGTGGCGCAGTTAATAGAGGCGTAGGAACGAACCCCACTCCGATCGAGGCTGAGGTTCGGGCCGATTCGCTAGTATTATGTTTGGCTAGAGAGAACTTTGCGCGTAAAGTTCATCTTGTACTTCATTTACGCAACAGTGTTGGAGTACTCGTCTAACTTATAACACGGAGGAGTTCAAATGTTGGCACCTGCTTTCTATTGCCTGTCTGCCCTGTCATGTCCTTTCCAAACCAGCCCTAGCGAATAGCCTCCAAGGTTACTATGTGCTTTCTCGAGTGGCTGACTGTATGTTCTATAATATATATCCTCCACCCATGCTAGTTTTACAGAACTATACACATATAATCCTTGGGATGAATCATGATATCACTGGATAGCTAAAACTACCTCCCCAGGTATAAGTTGTATAAGCAGGGCAGAATAAAGACCATACCAGTGCATGTTTTAAGCACCCGCCCGGAACCGGAAAGCTCAATACCAAAAAATCGTGAAAGCAAAACTGCACAGGTACCCAGTCGGATTCAATGTTGTAGCTTTCCAAGGTTGTTTCGCCCACTTCCATCTTGGCATAAGCCACATCTGTTTCGCTCGTACTTCGCTTTAATAGGCATGAGTACTGTATTTTGAAGGGCTGCCTCACCGAGCGTTACCAGATTTGAGTTTCCATTCAGGATGGAAGTCTCAATCAAGTCAATTCCTTCATTGAGAACTCACATACCTAGAAACTTTTTTACCCAATATATCCCCTGTCAAATGTCCAAAGGCTCTTTTGCAAAGACCTTCGGAGACAGGTCATTAATAGAGAAGCCATACATGAATAAGTTCACAATAGAAAACTCTTTAATATCCCAAGGCTGGGGGCTCCCAATTGAGAATTCCGTAATGAAGAAGCCTTTAGCAGGAGAGCCCTTAGTAGAGCAATTCTCAAAAGATGAAAGACAGATCGAGATGGCAAGGTGATCAAGGAGAGATGACGAATCGACGATGTGGGCGCCTGTAGTGCTATATATTGACAGGCTGTGGAGACTCTCAATTATCACTACGCACGGGGTTAGGGATGACCTTCCCGAGGTCATGTTTCGGCCCAATGACGTAGTGCGGAGAGTTGACAACCCAGCTGACCGCCCTCTTATCATTCGTCTACTGCCGGAACCATCACCGCTGTCTCGCGCCATTCCGAACCTTCTCCGCTGGTGTTATACATACCAGGGCCCTTCGCTGGGGTTTCTCTCAACTTCCGACTCACTTCATTCTCCTGCGAACCCCCCAATCTCTCCTTTTGGGGCTTCGAAATATACGAACGATTATGCCGGGCTCGAATAGCCTCGCCGACCCGTCGATCGATAAGCGGGATTTCGACGCCAATCGGCCGCTGCTCCAGGACGGCGATGAAGAGGGCTCTGCGGGACAGCGGACCCCGGGAGTAAGGCATTCACGGACTGAATCTCGCCGTTCAAGAGCTTCATCTCGTTCCGGGTTGCTGGCGGGCAGTGAAGATGGACTACTCAGCAATGTTGTCGATGGGATCGTCGAGCGGGATATGAAGAAGATGCACACGGAGTTTGTGCGGGTCACAAGCTTTGCGTGGGGAGTTGTTACTTGGTAGGTGCTCTATCTTTGCTTGAATCTTTGGGTTGGTGCTGATTTATCTGGGGATCTAGTCTCGGTGCTGGTAGCATCACTGCCTTCTCGTTATACGGGCACCTATTCCTGACGAGGCTCCAATACACCCAACTCCGCGTCAATGCGGTGTCGACCTCAGCTGCGATCTCGATGTACCTTCTCGTACCACTTTTCGGCTACCTGTGTGACCGCTACAGCCCCTCACCTTTATCGTTGCTCGCCGGAGTGTTGTTCGGGGTCGGATATGGTCTTGCGGCTTTTACATATCGCAGCGGACCACCTCCAGATGTTGGGGGCGATGGTTGGCCATTTTGGGTGATGATTGTCTCATTCATAGCTATCGGAATGGGAACAAGCTGCATGTATCTTGGTGCTGTAGCTACTTGCGCGAAGAACTACGGGAAAGGGAAGCACAAGGGTATCATGCTGGCGGTGCCCATTGCAGCTTTCGGCTTGAGTGGTATGTGGCAAAGCCAGATTGGAACTTATCTGCTCTATGAGCATAATGTCGATGGCAGCCGTGGCGATGTTGATGTATTCCGTTACTTCCTCTTCCTGGCTGTATTGCTTTTCGTGATTGGAATAATCGGTACATTTGCCTTGCGGATTGTCGATGACGAGGAAGAGCAGTATATCGACCAGACGGTCGAAGATCTGGAGCGAAGCGGATTACTCGAGGAGAGCGAATTCTTTCGCCCTCGACACGAGATCCAGGCAGAATACGGCACATTCAATTACGACGCGAACGATGAGGAAGGATCGGTGACTCTTTCGGAAGAGGAGCGCCAGCAGATGAAATATGATCTAGAGCGGGACGAAGAAGAGCGTCGTAAGAAGAATTGGTTGCTCAACTATGAAACCCGCATCTTCTTGCAAGATCCTACTATGTGGTCGCTTGCTGTCGGCTTCTTCCTAGTGACTGGCCCAGGGGAGTCATTTATCAACAACGTAAGTCGATCGAATTTTCCAATACCTAGTATCCCTGACTGACTCAAACAGCTTGGTACTGTTATTCCAACTCTGACTCCAAGGTCTTATGCTGCCTCTGCTCCACCGGCTGGTCTTCCATCAACTCACGTCACCACAATCGCATTGACCTCAACTATCGCTCGTCTACTTACGGGGACTTTATCGGATTTCTTTGCGCCTGCCGCAGTTCATCTATTCCCTCCAATCCCCGAAGAAGCTCGCCGGGCTAGAGTAGAAGCTGAGCAACGCGATCGTCCGACCTTTTCCCGCATGGTCTTTCTTCTTCCATCGGCCCTCGTCCTTTCACTTGGCTACCTCCTTCTTTCCACACCTCTTCCTTTGATTAACCCTCCACTTTTACACCTTACCACATCCCTCGTTGGATTCGGCTATGGAGGTGCTTTCTCCCTAACTCCGATCATTATCAATGTAGTTTGGGGTACAGAAAACTTCGCCACAAATTGGGGTATCGTCGCAATGATGCCTGCCATTGGGGCCGCGCTTTGGGGCATGATATACTCCACGGCCTACGAAAAGGCTGTCAACGGGGGCAGTGGCTTCCCTGACGGACAATGCCATGGATGGGGCTGCTACGGCATCTGGGCTGTAACGTCTACTATCAGCGTTTGGATCGCCATTGGTGTTTGGATTGCTGCTTGGAGAGGCTGGAAGAAGCGTGGAATCGTCGTATAGATGTCGCGCATATAGCCTCAGTCCGTTCATTTCACAAGCGTTGAGCATTTACGATAGAGCAAATTTCCCAATAAGAACCAAATATACCCACTTTTCATCATTTTATTTTTCTTACGGCGTGGATTTTAAATGTTGGTGGATGTTACTCTTTCAAGCTTATCTCATCCCCACATCGGAGTTGCCCGACGTTCTCTCGCCCGCGGGCGAAAGAAACATTCGAGTCAACTTTCCAATATCTCCAATATCCGAGTAGGCTTGATGAATTGAAGGATGAAACAGCTTCCATTTCCAAAAGAGGCCCGTCGGGAATAAGACGAAACCGCCCGTCGTACTCGTGTACAGAGTGCACACGCCGCAAGCTGCGGTGCTCGAAGAAAATCCCATGCTCCGCCTGTAATGAGCGTGGAGTCGCCAATGTATGTAGACGCCGTTCACAAAATACCCAAAAAGCCTCACGGGGAGAAACAAGCAGTTCACCAACGGCGTCTTTGGGTACTTTCCCTGCCTCGCCATCAACAGCCGAGAACACTCAAGTTTCCATGCAAGATGAGGTGAACAACATCAACGGTGATGCGGCGGTCATGCTGGAGTTCCTTGCGCTGAATCGCCAGCAAGTTGTACAAGCTGCGCAGCTAGAAGATGCTCAGTTGCCTGAACGCAACTCCCTTCCAGAAAACTCGGCTGATCTGCTATTCTCGGCTGATCAAATTCGATGCATGATGAATTATCATCAAATGAATCTCGCTTGGGTGCACAATGTTGTACACATGCCGACATTTGTCGCGCAATGCGAGAGAGCAATATATGGGGATAAAACAATAGAAGTATCGTGGTATTCCTTGTACTATGCCATGGTTGCAGTACGTCGACCTCTCTGTTCGAGCTCGAGATTGACTAATGTCTTCTATAGCTGACGGTCTATCATACGTCTCCAACGCCGCTGGCTGGTATGGGAATTTTACTTGAAAGTATGCTACCTAGGCACCTACATCTGTATATTCAAAATACATTTCTAACTGCTATCAAACCATGCAGCGCACACAGCCCAAATATGTTATGAGAAGAGCATGGAAAGTCTCAACAACACAAACTTCATGAAAAACCACAGTATTCTCAGCATCCAAGCCATCTGTCTTCTCATTCATGTTGGTCATAATATAGGAGACTCAGATCGCGTGTCGGTTCTCTTGGCATCCGGATGTCGCATTGCTCAATGTCTTGGGCTCCATCGGCTCAGTCCTGAAAAGCCGAGGAGCGAGAGACAAAAGGTATTTTCAGATCAACATTTAATAGACGAGGAAGTTTCGAAGCGGGCGTGGTGGTTTCTAGTTAGGCAAGACTGGCTACAGATTCCGTTCAATAATACTTACAACATCCACCCCACACAATTCACAACCCCGATGCCTAAGAATTGCGAAGACGAGGTTACATTGATGATTTCACAAGGCTCGATCAAAGAATATGACCAGGAGCATTATACGCAAGGAAGTTACACTTCGGTCCTCAATCATGGTAAGTGGGTATAGCTGAAGTGCGATCTAGTCATCAATCCGTGTGCTGATTTTCTCTTGTAGTATCAGTGATTATTTGGGAAATGCAGAACCGAATTTGTCGAAGCCAGAGTATATGCCAGAACGAAGAAGATATCCGAGAATTATACTCCGAAACGCTCCAGGCGGATCGGGAAATGAAAGAATTAATTCGTAAAATGCCTTCGTTTTTCAGAGATGAATGCAAAGATCGGGAAGGAATGCCTGCCTATATCACTCAACAAAGAGCGATACTAAATCTTGGACTTGCGCACAAAGTATGTTCTCCTCCGCTTTGAATTTTTTTTGACTTTGTTCTGACAAGTTTTAGTTTTATTCTATCCATCGCCATTTCCAGATCCCTAGTCTGCGCGATCCATTCTTTGCATATACCAAGGTGAGAAACATGCACTATTTCTTTAAAGTTCTCAAGCTAACGAGCGACACAGGTTTCCTGTATCCCAATAATGCGCCGTCATCTAATAGACTTCCTTTCTTTGCCGGAAGATTGCCATACATACTCCGTGGCAAACCTCTGGACTGCAAACACCCAAGTTCTCACTGCTACGTTGTGGATATTATTCGAGCTGGTATTTTCCGAGGACAAAAATCTGATGATTATTGAACCCGACGAAACTCGACGACTTGCATCGCAAAGCTTAGTCTTTCTCAAGATGAACCAGTCCAAAAGCAGTATTGCAAAGAGAGGTGCTGCCTTGATTGAGAGCCTTCTCGAAATTGATTCATCTGTTTCGAACAATGTACAGAGCCAATTTTCATTGAAGCAAATTATATCTCGAGTCATCGGATGCGATCAGAGCGTGACACAGAATAAAGATCAGTCCATATCGTGTGGCACGCCACTTATTGACCTTGTTGCTGGGGGTTTCCTGCCTTGGCAGGATATTTCAGATCTTTTCATTCAACTTGATTGGGATGCGACACCCTGACGAAGATCTCCCATTGCCTTGTCCTTCGAGGAGCCGTATGTATCTGCGAAACGACCAGTCATCCAGTCGTGCACAGTGATAGGGGCGTACTTCGCTTTCCCTTCTTCTTTACAACTCGGCAAGCACTCAATAGTGTAGTTCGGGTTCCCAGAAAAGAAGAAGGTAACGCTAAATCGCTCCTTGCCACTCTTGTTGATAACCCGATGAAGATTGGATAAGTATCTGTCATTTGTCCATCGCATCATCATGTTGCCCAAATTGACGACGTACGCTCCAGGGATAGGGGTGACGTCCACCCATTCCGAAGAGCCATTGTTCCATACCTGTAATCCTCCCGTGTCATCTTGAAGAAGCATAGTGATGGCACCAAAATCAGTATGCGCACCGATGCCTGATTTCAATAAGCTTTTCGACGAGGATTATATTACGGGTGGGCTCATTGAACATGCTTACCCTGTTCTGTGTCTGATGTTGCTGGATCCTGTGGTGGATAATGGAGCAAGCGAAGGGTTGCGACTGGGTGTTCACAAAAAGAGCCAAAGTAGTCCTCTTGAAGTTCGAGGGTGCATGCTATAGCCCGCAGTATATCGATAGCCAACTTCGTCATCGCGTCGTGATATTCTTCCATCACTTGTTGAAATGCGTTCGGATCTTGGACCTCAGCTGGATATTTGTTGGGTGCCTGTCCGAATCGCTTATCCAGAAAATAACCATCATCAATTGCCAGATTTCTCCCCAGATAATATCCCTCTTTGAGATCACCATTGGCTTTGTCATTGAAACTCTGGGCTCGCAAGCGTTCGTAGCCGCGGTTGTACCCATCGATGTCTGGGACAGGATCAGCTATCCTTGTTTATGCGTATCTAAAGAGGATACAGAAGTGAAGAATACCCTTGTTATATTTCTCTTTCATTTCAAGAGACAGTTCGAAGAAGTCTTTGCTTTGCGCAATGACTGCGTGCTGCAAATTCTCGGGGATGTGATGGTTCACAAGTTGGAAAAATCCAAACTTTCCACATGCGATCCCAATTTCTCGTACGAGTCTCTCCTTAGAGACAGGATCAGACCCATAGATTGCTATCGCGGTTGTCAATTGATCAGCTTGTCGAATAAGAAACTGGAGTTATGCTCCAAAGCTTACGCGAGAAGTCGATTACAGGTGGCTCTTCAGGCTGCATATTGAGATTAGACCGAGAAAGTGTAAGATAGTCAAAGAAACCTGAACTTCGGAATTAGAGATACTATTTTCTGGTATTTATGTTTTCGCGATTGTACATTGGCTTGCTTTCGGCCGCGGGCGAGAGTTCTACTCGTCTCACCCGCGGCCGAGTAATTCCTGCACAGGCTAGGGCCACACCTTGGGGCGTTAATAACTACTTTGGAGTCTCCTTCACAACCGTCCCATCTTTCTCCACATCAAATTTCAGCGCTCTGTTCACGTCAGAGGGCAGGATAAATTTCTTATCAATCTCCTCGAGTTCCAGCTGGCGCGTCTCAGGAATCATGAAGAAACCGAAGATAAAAGCAAGCGCCGAGAGCGAGCCGTAGATGAAGCCCAACTTCCCACCAAGATATACATGGTGGGGTGTATTTGCAGTCTCCATGTATGGGTATGAGAACGTGACCGCGAACCTTTATAATCTCAACATTGATAATTATTGGAAAACGAGGAAAGCACTTACTCTGTGACCAACTTGACTGTGTACGCAATCTGTAGCGTCATCTCACGCAGAGGAGACGAAGGAAGCTCTGCACCAAGAACATAAACTAGCGGAGCCCAGCCTAGAGACCAACTGAAGCTGAAAAGCATAAGCATGGCCACAATACCTTTCTTGGCGTTGATATTGGACTCATCCGCGGTTCCAAGGCCGCCCATTGTCATCAAGGCAATAGTCTGGGAAGTGGAACTGATATGGAACAGCGCCCTAATTGAAGTCAGCTAACAGTTCTACGTACTTCAAGTCCACACAAAAATTCCGATCTGGCTTACCTGCGACCTATGTGATCAATAGATAATGCTGTGACGCAGATAGCACCAATGTCAATTGCGTTGATGCCGAGCGTGACACTAAACGGATTGATTGACTTCAGTTGCTTCACGAAAAGTGTTCCATACTGCGAGGCAAATGCCTGCCCGGTTGCTTGTTGAAAGAAGTTGCAAGCAGCGACAATGAATGTGCGCTGTCTGTTTTCCGGAGTGAACAGATCGCGGAACCGCTTCTTCTGAAGCTGAACAGCGACCTTCTCAGATAAAGCCTGGAAGTCTGCTTCAATTTCGTCGGTGGAAGTATCTTTTTGCTTCAAGCGGGTAAGAGAAGTAAGAGCTTCTGAATGGCGATCTCGAAGAAGCAGCCACCGCGGCGATTCAGGCGTGAACCATATCAGACTCAGCACTATGGATGGTATCACCAAGAATAGACCGAAAGGTATTCTCCAGGCAGCATTTGTTTCAATGCTTGATGTTCCACGAGTAATCGCCGTAACTATGAGACCGCCAACCTTGATACTCAACCAGTATAGGACGCACATGCCGCCGCGGACTTGAGCTGGGGCGAGTTCGGTCAATGCCGTTGGAATGACAGCAAGTTGCATGCCGAGGTAAACATCTTCGTAATCAAGAGTTAGATTTCTCTTCTTGAATCAGGAATTCATTGTGTTGAGCAACTTACAGTGTAATGCTCTTCCTGCTTGGATTTGAGCCACAGTTTGTGAACTGATCAAGACAGATGCACTGCCAAGGGCGTATATGTTCATGCTAAATACGCACATGCGTCTTCCGTGGGTGTTACTAACATATCCACCAATGAAGACACCTAAGAAACGCAGATTAGGCCCAGGATAAAGTAGAATAAGTCATCATTTCCTGGAAAAGATAAAGTACCGATCAATTGACCACCGGCTTTCAGACTGTTGAACAAAGACGTGAACAAGGGCTGCACCTTCCAAGTGTCGGTTGCAGGGTGATACACGCCGAATTGACGAACAAAGGAGTCCATGGCCTGGCTCGACGAGAAGGCTTGATCACTAAATCCATAATTAAATGCCGAAAGGACGAGCAAGCCCGCCGTGAACAGAAGCGTAGGGCTGATGGAATGCGTCTTCCTGGCCATTTTGATCGGAAGAGAAAAATGAAAAGCAACCCTTGGAAGATATTGGAGCCAAACATGGAAATGGGATTCCTCCGGTTATCAATCAAATCAATCTGATAAAATAAGATTGATGAAGCGGGTGCCAGAAATCTTGGTCCGGCCGCAACCCGGTTGAGCCCGTTTCCATAGCCGGCCTCACGAATTACTCCTGCAACCATTAACTAGAGCACGGTACAGAACACGGCACAGGCCCGAGCAGTGGATCTTTAGCTCCAGCCCTACAGCCCTACGAAAAGCTAAGCTTTGCCAATTGGATAGTCGTGGGTCCGACAAAGGGACAGGTCCACTGACTCCACTCCGAACGATGGAACGCATAGGCAACAAAATTACTTGCGCGAAAAAGTCCAGAGGAAGCGAACAGTGGGTTTTCTTTCTTTGCCGAGGGGGTTCTCTGCTTAAAGGGATCACGACGTCGGAAGATCAATGACCAATACAGAAGCTCCAAGAAATGCTGTTTGTGAAGCCCAAAGGGCAATAGATATTCAATTGCTAACTGACTATATGTCTGTTGATGAAGGATCAAGGCCCGTGAAAACCTTGTGCAAGCGCTTGCTCGCAGCGGGGCCAACTCTCGCATCGGACAGAGCTCCGTTCTTGTTTGCGGATTTCTGTCGGCAATTAGTTTTTGCACAAACTATAAGGGTAACCTCCACGGGCGAGGCGATGATCAGGGGCGACACTTACTCTAACATCTTCTAGCATCGTGGGTCCATGCATGCGCATTCCACGGACCAGGTCTGTGACACTGGCGTATTGGCTCGTAATTCCGTAGGCCATTGATGCCGTGACCCGGTTGACCTCTCCAAGCATCTTCACAAATGTGTCAAGCTTGTCGTCTCCGGCCTTCACCTGCCCGGCATCCATACAGAAGGCAGAGTCATTGCCTTCCATTTGTTCCCGTCGATATGGAATAGTGGATACATGCTCAGTAAAATGCATGATCCACTCTGCTGATTCCGCGGGGACGTTGACATGATGAATTAGACAGGCATGGGCTACTTGGAGATTAAGGAGGGCATCTTCAATGGTATCGTCGTCCACGGGAGGTGTCGTTTCGGGCTTGTTTTTCTTTTTCCTGCCTCGGCCTCGAGCTGTAGTTGGAGGTTCAGCGGCGGGCTGCTCAAACTGGGATAGAACCTCCGCCTGGTATGCTCTGTTTCTTGAATTTTGGTTCTTACGCATCCAAAGAGTGAGGCCTTCGATGAGGTATATAACCTTGTGATCTGGGTAAGCGCTTTTGATCTTCTGAACATGTAGCTCAAGAGTGTCTCTTTCGTCTTCGTCTGGGGTTGTTATCACCATATCCACAAACTCCTGTGCCGGGACCACGCAAAGAACATGTTTCTCGTGTGCAATGAAGGCCGGGCATGGCTCCCAATGACCAGCCGTTTCATTATATTTGGCGTTCATTTTTCGACGCCATTTGACCACATTGGGAATAGGGCTTTCAAAAAACGTATGCTCGACACCAAGACGCTTCATAAACTCGACGGCCTGGTTTCCCACGCTGGTCTCTTCCATTGAAGAGGCCATGTCAAGGATCATTTCAGGCGTAGATTCCTTCTTGTCCACTTTCAATTTATTGACATCCGCTAAGTCGGCTGCCAGTTGTTTTTGCTTGGCTTTGTCTTCTCTGACTTTTTGCTTTCTCTCCTTTTCAAGCTGACGTTCTTGGTCCTTTTGCGCTCTAACCTCCGCGCGAGCTTTGGCTTTGGCATCTTTCTCTTCCGTAGTCATCTTGGTAGATTTCTTCGCTGGTCGCTTTGGCGCAACAGGCTCATCCAAGCCATCAGAGAAGTCCGAAAATCCCAATGGATCAGCTGCAGTTTTTCGACGTGCAGTTCCTGCGGACTTTTTCTGTTCTCCGATACTGTTGAGCAAAGCAGCAGTTTTACTGGAGAAGGCCGCATTCGATCCTGAGTTCCCCGCCTCACCAATGCCAACAATACCCGCGAACCCTGGTATAGAGAATGGGTCACTGAACTCTTCTATGCTATCCTGCGTAAATTGGGTAGCGGGTTTCTTGGCCGTCGGTTTCGGGAGGAGATCGTCATCGTCATCGAGGCTAACAATATCTGAAAGCTCGGGGATAGTTATTCGGGAAACAGAATTCGTAGGCTTCGAATAGGCTTGGGGCGCGGATGATGTGATAATCGGATCTGTGTCTTCGACGCTGCGCGCCCGCTGTTTCCGAGTCACGGCGGGGTTTGAAGGTGGGAGGAGGAAGTCATCGTCGGACCAATTGAATGAAAGATCTGGAGCGGTGCTTTCGAGCGCTGATGCGGTACGGCGAAGGGGAGAACGTTTTTCGCGGCTCAATCGTCGCTTTTTCGGGGGTTTGTCGGTGTCGTCGAAGTTGAATAGCGAGGAGACATCAGCGGAGTCCGATGATATCGGGTCTATGCGAAATTGAGGCTTCGGAGGAGCTGGTAGAGATACACCAGGTGCTTTCTGAGGCCTCGATCCCTCTCCCGGCTTCTCTGGAAGAGGAGGATCTGATGATAGCAGATCAATCACCTCTGGCATGGCGGCGCTGCTCATGTCACGCATTAAAGATGCAAAACGCGTGCGATGCGGACGCGGGTGGCACGAGGTCACGTGGCCCTTATCGCACCGCAATCCGGGGTATAGTTCGAGGCACAAAACAAGATCAAGTGCTTGAATAGTGGTGTAGCAAATGTATCTGATAATTGTAGCAACTCGAGAAAATACGAACAGTCGCGGGCTAGTATATTGCTACAGCAAGAAAAGTTGGAACTGGAAAAGGGGTATTGATTGAAAATCTAGCCAAGTAAGAAATAAAGACAGACAATGACAAAGTTAGCCAATACGCCTCCTGTGAGCACGAGAATTACAATTAAATCGGCCCAAAGCTCGAAAGGGCGGCGGGGTGCAGTGAGCATGGTGGAAATTTCCTCCTCGAGTCGATCACCCATAGCCGTCAGTGAGAATTCCTTATCGGCTCTCACTTTACCGGCCGTAGCCATGGTTTCAAGCTCTGTTGGGCTCAATTGATAAAGAACTTTGTCAATGACATCTGTCCACGCCTCGTCGTTACGCGCATCACGGAGCCAGCCCGTGACACCCTCGACAATCGTTTCCAAAGGACCACCTGTATTAGAAGCTAGCACGGGGAGACCTGCGCGCATAGCTTCGACCGGCACGATTCCAAAATGCTCGTTGATCGGTGTGTATAGAAGCAGCTTGGACTGTACCAACAAAGTGTCTTTGAAGGTGGTTGGAACAGAGAGGAGGAAAAGAACGTCAATATCGTCAGGAATAGAAAGCGCCGAGACAACTGTCTTGGAAGTCGCAGTCTTTAGACCAAACCCAGTTGCAAGCTCATCTAGCTCGCGGTGATATTGGACGTTTTCTTGAACACGATTATCGTAACCGCCTATACAAAACACCATTAGTAAATTGTCTTCCAACATATTCCAGTCCCAAAACTCACCAGCAATCACTAATCGGGTGTTCTTCCTCTTCTCAGATCCAAGCCCGTGGTATGCGCGAATAGCAAGCGCCATGTCCTTCTTGCGCTCAAATCGATTGATACTGAGAAGGATCTTTTTGCCGCCCCAGAGAGGGTCTGTCGACTTGGCCTCTGGTGCTATAGCATTCTCATCGGTGTCCACGCATGGATAAATAACCTCAATCTTGCCCAAGTTCTCCTCTCCGAAGACGTCCTGCACGATTCGGCGCGAGAAGTTGGAGTTTGCGACAACGCGGTCCGACGCACCCATTCCCCACCCTTCAAACCAGTCAAATGGATATCGGTATAGTTGCTTGGCAATTCTCAGAGCAATCCCTCCCTCGCCTCGTTGCGCAAGTAATTGGTCGGGGAAATGGCAGTAGAACAGGATTCGTTCGCGTTGGGATCCTAACGGATTGCTGTAGTGCTTCAAGAAGGGGACGCAGGCGGGCAGCTGGTCGACAATAAAGATTTCATCGCGGATATCGTCTTCATCGGTCTTGCTCTTCTTCTCGCTTGTGTTGCTCTTAACCGTTCGTTGGGACTTCCGCTCCGACAAAAGTAAGGATGTCAAGTGCAGCTGGCGTAGCGCCGCCATGAGAATATGGAGGCGGCCGAAGACATGGGCAGGGAAGATTGTGTTTCCGCGCACGCGAACATCCAGAGTTCCATCGCGCGCCTCCTCGAAGCAGTGCGATTTGTCGCAGTGGGAGGTGTAGATCGTTACCTTGTGGCCGCGGTTCTGGAGGGCGAGGGCGACGTCGATGATGAGGCGCTCCGCACCACCAATGCCCAGATCCGGGTGGATGATTGTCACATTTGAGGGGGCAAGGCCTGGCATGGTGACGTCTGGTGCGGAGAAGCTGGTCTGGAGCGCGTGAAGCTGAAGCTCCGATAAGAACACGTGGGATTCCACCATCACATGACGCGTCCTTCGCCCTAACTACGCTTTATTCTATTCTGGTCTAGTTTTACTTTTGCATGATATGGAGTCTCGAGAAGCTGCGAAGCTTTCTTGGTCAACTTCATTCCGATTCAATGTGAAATAAATGAGTGACTGGTGTATCTTCAACTCCACGGTCAGCCATAGTTGGTCCCAACGAGATTGATAACGGCCTCGGATAAGCATCCGCCGGATATTTCTTATGCCGCTAACGATAATGTAGAAAGGCAGAGACCAGAAGGTGATCTTTGAATTGGATGTCGTACAGCACCCAGCAATATTTGAAATCAGACATGGCGAATATTCTCAAGCGAGTTAAGCGGTCTAAGTAATTAAGTTTGCACGAATCCTGCCCCCAATTTACCGGTGCTCGCATTATAAATCCATGTTATCGGCAGTGGAGTCTACCTCTCGGGAATCCAGATGCCGTTTTTGCCGTGAACCCAAAGCGCGACCAGGAGTTAGCTTTAAAGGTTCCTCTTTCCTCATACTTGATACATCCATGTCTGCATGTCGCAAATAGGTAGCCATGGGAGAAGAAGAGAAGACCCAGGCCGGCGAAGCTGCGCAAACTAGCCCAGTGCAGAATGAGTCGTTGCCGACTTCGGCCCCAGTGCCGTCTAAATTGTAAGTGCAGAATCTATTCAGCCTTGTAGATCTGTTTCGCCAAGATTCGACTCGGGGGTCTAACGAGGCCTGAAACATGAGGCTCCTTGGTTTACCTCCACAGACCGTGTGCAGAAATATAAACTATGGCTAATTCATTGGGCTAACAATCTCCTAGACGCCATGTCCTTGTCGTCGCCGCAGGCTTCGTGACCATGTTTCTGACTTGCGGCATTATCTTCTCCTTCGGTGTATATCAGGCCATCTATGAAGAGCTAGCAACTGAAGCTGGAACCCCATTCACTGGGGCATCATCATCAATTATCAGTTTGATCGGAACTCTTTCAATAGCTTTGATGTCAATAGGGGGACCATTTGCCACAGCATGGTCGAAACTCTACGGCCCACAGCCAGTCATCGCAGCTGGCGGAATGATCTTTGGACTGGGCTGTATTCTAGCCAGCCTAAGCCAGTATATCTGGGAATTCGCATTGACACATGGCCTGTTGGTTGGGATCGGTGCATGTCTAACGTACGTGCCTACAATGTCTGTGACACCGACCTGGTTCAGCAAACGACGTGGACTTGCAATGGGAATCGTTATCTCTGGCTCTGCCTGTGGTGGTATGGTCTGGCCGCCTGTATTGAGAGCTATCACAGCGAGCATTGGATTCCGCAATGCGCTTCGCATCTCGGGATGTCTTGTTTTCGCTTTAGTGCCTATCTCAGGCTATGCTTTGGGGTGGGAGCCCAGTTTCCAAGCCAAAGTGTTAGACCAGACTGCAGGACTGACGAAGAGCACCGGCTGGATGAAGGTCCCGTTTATCAATTTGAAAGTTGCTCGATCGAAGAAGTTTGTTGGACAGGCTCTGGGCTGCTTCCTGCAATCGACAGGCTATTCGACGCCATTATTCTTCTACGCCGCTTTTGCACAAGCGTTGGGATACAGCAAAAGCCAAGCTGATACCTTTATCACCATAAGCAATGCTGCGAACTTTGTTTCGCGTATTGTCATTGGATACTCGGCTGATAAACTTGGACGATTGAATATGCTCTTTTTCACCACGGTAGTCAGTGCGATCTCCGTCTTTGCATTCTGGCTTCCTTCCACCTTTGTTGATAAGACGGTCTCTCATCTGGCAGCTGATGTACTGTTTATCTTCTTTGCAATCCTCTACGGATGCTTCGGCTCTGCCTATATTTCGCTTTTCCCGGCCAGCTTGGTTGAACTCTTTGGCGTCCAGCACTTTACTTCTGTCAACGGTGCTTTGTACTTCATTCGTGGTGCCGGTGCCCTACTGGGCACTCCGTTGACGGGACTACTGCTCACTGGGCAGTCGGCATTATTTTCTCCACATAACTACGAGAGGGCGACGATCACTGTTGGTGTGTTACTTACTGCCGCAAGTGTAGCGACCTTGTGGGTGCGCCTCGAGGCTTCGGCTGGCAAGCACTGGGTGTGGAAAATGTAATTATCATAATTTGTATTTGACTTGCGCCAATATTTGCTTTGGCTTAGCATAATTTCTCAAAATCAAGATTCTAAAGGTGCATTAACCTCTCGGGCTGTGACATGCAGCCCGAGGTCACAAAATCGCCGAGATCTCCGAGCATAACGTTGGCTGGCATGACAGCACGCTGTTATTTTGTTTAATCCAAATTCGGCGTGCAATACATCTACGAATGATTGTGCTTCGAGGGCGGCAGTTGAAATAAAGTGTGGTCCCAGTAGGGCGTGAACATTGAGTAACTACTGTGACAAATTGCAAATAACGACCATAAGAACCCTCCTAGGAATGAACGGGCAGCACCCCTCAATCTAGAAAATACCCGATGAGAAAATGTACAATGGAGACCTCCGTAGCAGATAGAAAATCTACCAGTCATAAAGAATATTCGTATGAAGATCAGAGAGTGAACAGAAAAATAGGAGTGTAGGAGCAAAGAGCAAATGTGCGACACAGATGCTAGGGGGTTATAGCACATAGAGCAAAGAGGTATCGAAGAAATCGATGAGATAGCAAAAAAAAATGGAAAGGTTGAAAGGTTGAAAGTGGGAAAAAATTGTCATAATACAGGGAATTTGATCTGAGAGCAAGGACGTAAATCGAGGGGGGAATAAGGGGTATGGAGCAAGCAAATGAGAAATGAAATCAGAGAATATGATGAGGGGGGAATGTGTACATCAAGAAATGGTAGCGACGGGCGTAAACACACGCTTTTTGTTTATGAAAAACGCATGGGAATGCAAGCAGGAAAGGACAGGAAAGAAAAGACCACTCAAAAGCCAGCTTAGAAGCAGTTGAGGGTGCTCTTCTTCTTTTTCTTGTTGAGCGCGTTCATCCGCTCTTCCAGCTGGGCACGCGCAGCCTCGGCTTCCTTTCGTGCACTGCGCTCTTCCTCGACGGCCTGGAGGGAGAGGCGGGCAGAGTTGCGCTCCTTGCGTAGGGTGGAGAGCTCGTCTTCCAGTCCCCAGGCCTTCTTCTTCCATGCTTCGCAGTCGGTCTTGACCTTGCTGCTTTGGGCCTCGAGATCGCCAAGGGCCTCTTCCAAGGTGGCGGTCAATTGCTTCTCAGCGTATAGATGCTTCTCGATAGTGCGGATGCGAGCTTCTTGGTCCTCGACGAGCTGAGCATTAACAAGCTCTTTGCTCGCGTGGCGAGAGCTGGGAGGAGAGACGCTCCCACCGTTGGTCTGGGAAGCGATAGATGGGAGAGGAGGAAGGGGAATTGCGGGTGGGGGAGAGGGCAAGGAGGCTGCGGATGAGCTCTTGCGAAGGTTTGAGGTGAGAGAACTGCTGCGGTCGTGAGAGCCATCTCCGCTGTTCTTGATTTGAAGCTGCTGAGTGTTAGATGTGAAATGTAGCAATAGATCATTTATGGGACTTACCTCGAGCTGCTCGATCCGCACTTGGTACGTCTCGGCCTCCTGCTCGAGCACGACAACACGGGCCTTGGCATCTTCCAGGGCCTGGTCGCGTTCCTGCTGGATAACAGAAAGACGGTTGTGGTGCTGGTCGAAGCTGTTGGTGATCTGGTCCTCGAGCTCCTCGACAAGGCGAGTGCTCTTCTCCTTCTCGGCGGAGATCTCTTCGACAAGAGCCTCCTTCTTCTTGATGGCCTCGTCCTTCTGCAGAAGGGTGTCCTCCAGTGTAGCAACCAAGAGAGCCAGCTCGTTTACCTTGGCATCCTGGGCGGCGCCCTTCTTTGACAACTCCTCCATTTCAGCCTTGGATCCGGATCCATTGGCCTCGATCTGCTTGCGAAGATCTTCGTTGGTGTCCATCATCTCAGCATACTTCTCAGAGAAGTGTTGCTTCTGAGCCAGAACGTCCTGAATCTGGTCGGTCAAGGACTCGGCGGTGACATCAGAGTTCAAAAGACCAGAGACAGCCTGGAGCAGCTTGACCAGCTCGTCGCGGGACTCTGAGATGTCCTTTTGCAAAGCCGCCATAGAGGCGTCGTACTCAGCATTTCGCTCGGCAAGCTTAGCATCGTGTTCAGCCTGGGCAGAGGCCATGGCCTTCTCTTCCAATCCATCCAGCTCTCGCATGTGAGTCTCCTGGAGAGCAGACAGATCCGCTTTGTGAGAGTCAATGGCAAGCTTGTGCTCGGCGATCTCATGCTGAAGCTCAGAGACACGAGCAAGATCGGCTTCTGAAGGATCAGAAACACCGTTGGTAGCTTGCTGGGCAGCGAGTCTCTCTTGAGCGGCCAAGTGAGAGGCCTCCAGACCAGAGATAGTATCCGTCTGAGTAGCAACGGTAGCCTTGTGTTCCTCGATCTCCTTGTTCAATCGGTCGACAAGCTCTTGCTGCTTCAATCGCTCGTTCTCGCGGTCCTGAAGAGCAGCCTCCTTTTCTTCGGCACCTTCACCAGTAGCGCGCTCGGAGCGCATGGCCTCGACAGATGTCATAGCAGCCTCGAGCTCAGCAAGGGTAGTAGTGAGTTGTTGCTCAGAAGATTGAAGAGAGCCAAGCGCGGTTTGGTGCTTGCCCTTCCATGCTGTGAGTTCACCTTCCAAAGCGGAAATCTTCTTGAACTGCTCCTCGGCGCCAGCATCCAGAGCCTTGGTGGCATTCTCCTGGCTCTTCAGAAGGCTAGCAAGAGCCTCGATTTCAGTCAGGAGCTCCTTCTCGCGGCGCTCATGGGCATGACGCAGCTCGTTGTTCTGGTTCTCTTGAGCAACGATCTGGTCACGGAGTTGAGTGACAAGGGCCATGTCAACTGATGAAGCGCCACCCTGAAGACTGGATCGCTCACGGGTGAGACCAGAGATGATGGTAGCCTTCATCTCCATCTCCTTCTTGACGTTCTGGTTCTCGGCCTCCAGGGACTGCAGTCGGTCCATGCGGGTAGCAAGCTCGTGCATGGTGGCATCCAGGTGATTTTCGTAGGTAGCCAAGGTATCGGGCTTATCAGCGAACTCCTCGTTACCAAGCAGGCGGAGAGAGTTAAGGGCACGGTATGATCGATCAGCACCAGACAAGAGGTTTTGGCTAGTCATGCGACGGATCATCTTGAAACCAGGGGTTGTCGGGGATGCAGACTTGCGTTGCGCCTCTGCCTCAGCCTTGAGTTTATCGACAAGGGTCAAAATCTCATCATGTTCTGTTTGAAGCTCAGTGTACTTTTGAGACATGAGATCAGCACCTTCCTTGTGCTCGGCAAGCATGCGGCGCATCTGCTCAACCTCCTCACTCTCAGGCTGGAGAGTGTTGTTGGTGGCGGGGGTATCAGCACCAGAGCCATTTTCTAATCTGGACATATCAGACTCGCGCAAGGCAGCTGAGTCCTCGGCCGAGGACAATTCCGAGGAGAGCGATTGCGAGAATGAGTGTTGTGCTCCACGCTTCGGAGCGCTGGTGTCCTCTAAAAAAGAGACGGGGCGAGACTCTGGGTTCTGGGTAGGAGCGGGGTGTCGGGCCTCGTCCTCCTTGTCCTGACGGAGCTCGGCAAGGGCCTTGAGGGCTTCCTCGTACTTGTTCTCGAGCTGCTCGTAATCAGTCAAGGTAGTTTCGTGGTTGAGGCGGAGGTCAAAGAGCTCCTGAGTCACAGTCTCAAGTTTGTCGGCAACAAACTTGGATTGCGCTGGGCTGGTAATAGTTTCCAGAGAGGCACGGCGGGCTTCAAGCTTGCTAGTCGCATTTTCAAGAATCTTGAGGTCATCGGTAGAAGCCTTAGTCTTGACTTGCTCGTCTTCGGGAATGGGGTCGGACAAGTCGTCGTCAGTGCCAGGGATGGTAGTCTCGGCAGCCTCGTTGAGAACATCCAAGGATGGAGTGTGGCGGTGGGGGAACTTCGCAGGCACACTGTAGGTCTGGTCGACGCCGTTGGTCTCCTCCTCAGCGTGCTTGTTGCGGTTGTCGAGATCGTGGAGAAGGTTGTCAAGTGTGCCAAGGCCACGCTGGCGCTGAATAACATGCTCGAGGCGAATGACTTCACGCTGCATCAACTCCATATCTTGGTCTGACTCGGCAAGGCGGTCTTCGAGGGTGGAAATATACTCTTCGCAGCTGACCTCGTTCTCACGGGCGCGAGTGATCTCCTTGCGGAGCTCGGCGACAATAGAGGCATGCTGCTCTTCGCCGCTCGATGCGCCATCCAGCTTCGATTCCAGCTCGTGGAGATAAGCCTCATTGCTGTTATCGCGATCCAAAAGCTTCTGAACGCGGGACTGGAGCTGCTGGTTAACGGTTTCGACATATGTGCACTTAGTCTCACGCTCTAAGAGAGTGCTCTCAGTTGTAGCCAGAGACGAGCGGGTGTCAGATAAGGAAGCCTCGAGAGACTGGATAGTCTTCTCGTATTCCAAGACTACCTGCTCCACAGACTCGGCGAAAGAACGCGAGCGCTGCATGCGCTCGATCGCATCCTTGCCGATATCAGAGGTCGCGTCGTCTGCATCAACCTTAGCAGACTGCTCCGAGTCGCTCGCCAATGTCGAAATGAGCTTAGTGTGGCGTTGGCTCAGAGCATTGTAGCTCTCCTGGACATCAAGCAATTGGTTTTGGAGCTGGATCTCGCGCTCGTTCTTTCGCTCGCTGCGCTCGCTTGAGACAGCTTCCCGGCGCTCAGACCCCTCGGAGTTGCGGATCTGCTGGCGAAGGAACGCAACTTCAGCCTTCAGCCGCTCGATGAGAGCTTGTTTGTCACCATCATCGGCAACTTGCTGGATACGAGGTTTGCTCTGGATCGCACGGGCGCGCTGGGCATATTGGACGGTGTTGAGTGTCTCACTCAAATGGAACTCGGCTGGTGTAACACAAGCAATCATGTAAGTAATGGCGTTGCCACCCAAGGAATCTTGCAGGAGACGGGTGAGTTTGGAATCGCGGTATGAAACGTGAGATCCTGATTGGCGCGAGGACAACTGCGAGATAACTTTTCCAAGCGCAGCCAAACCGGCGTTAATTGAAATTCCCTCCTTGGCGCGCTCACCAGAGGCGCCAGTGTTCTTGAGACGTTCGCTTCCTGCCAAATCGACGAAGTGAAGCTTGCTGTCTACTGTCACAGACTCGCTGGAGTATGAATCCACTGGCATAGACATGCGCTTCTCTTTGGTGGATGGAGATGCTGGCGCGTTCGGAGCTTTGCGTTGAACGAGGTTCAAACTAAATACGGCGTGCGAACGAGACGACTTGGCGTTAATAGCGGTCGAGTCGGTCTGACGGATAGTCGATCCAAAGTTCAAGGCACCAATCAGGTCTTCGAAGGAGTTGATATTCACTTGGTGCAATCCAGTGAGAATGATGCGACCCTTGGCATCTTCGCGAATAGTGACTGTGCTGCGATCCGAAGCAGGAGTAGAATCGGGAAGCAGCAAATCCCGGAGATGTTCGTTGTAAATTTCGACGTATGTTGCCTTTAATTGCCAAGTCTTCTCTTGCTGGGGCTTTCCGAAGCTGGAAGCAGAGCTCATCGAGTATCGCTGTGGGGTGCGGAGACCAGTGGGATTTGAGCCATTTCGGGCGTGCTTGGGACCATCAAGCTTGTCGAAGAGCAGCTGTGCGGCGCGAGGAATGATACCCATCGCTTCATCGTGGCCTTGCTCACTAGGGCCGGATGTTCCCATGGTATACGATTTTCCAGCGCCTGATTGACCGTAGGCAAGGATCGAAACATTATAGCCTTGGATGAAGGAATTGACACTGTCACTGAGGTACTCCCACACTCCATCTTGGTCGACTGTCTCGGCGAAAACGCGGTCGAAAACAAACAATTTGCGTCCTTGAGGCACATCGA